>MAIP01000072.1:0-102933 GCA_001736125.1 Pseudozyma tsukubaensis | reverse complement strand
TTTTTTTTTTTTTTTTTTTTTTTTTTTTTTTTTTTTTTTTTTTGCATCTATCCGCCGCGGTTTGGCCGTTCGACGGAGCGAAGTTGCTGCGACATTTTCCAGAAAAAGGACCCTTGAAAATCGACTTGAACACCAATCTGTCAAATTCAAATTCCTGGAAAGCAAAGCCGAAGTAGCAAAAGCGAGAAAAGCGAGAAAAGCGTGACAAATCAGCCGAATAGGGGCCATTTTATGATCAATTGTTGCGAAAGCCAGCCTAACATTCCGCATAAATTTCGAACTCAGCCTTCTGATCTGTGCGTCTCCTGAAAGTGTGGAGCAACGAAGCCTTGCTTCGATTGCCTGCTCGCTGTCATCCTTCTTCCACTCTAATTCTACCATCATCCGTCAACCACATCATCGCTGCCTGTCTCAACGGCAAGCACATTGCTCTCTGCGCCCGTCATGTCCAGGTCGCTTCGAACGCGTCCTATGACGCTATACGCTCAAGATGGCCAGCAACCTGTCATTCCCCCCGTTCCTTCCTCATCAGCATACACCAACGAAGCTGGCTATTCACAACAACAGCAGTACTCTTCCCAACAAGCACGCTACGGTGGAAGCGCAGCAGGCGAACCTCCTTCCAGTGCAAGCACGGCCAACGTCCTCAAAAAGTCAAAGAAAAAAGCTTCCGAGGTCGGCAACAATCTCAAAAAGCGTCTGTCCATGCGATATGCCGAACCAACCCAGCTGGGCCCTGGAGGATTCAGCGCTATCCCTGCTGTACCCTCGCTGCCTCCCATGCCCGAAATCCACATCGATGATCGCCCGCATCGTGACACCGACTATCGACGTCTTCCTGCCATGGGCGAATCTTTCAACGACAATGCCTACGATCCAGATGACAACGAGCTCCAGGCTATGCGCAAGTCCTCTGAGACTACACGCACCCGTACCGACGTTTTCGAAGGCGATCCAGCTGTCGATCTACAGCTACTTACACAATCCGACTTTGACCCACAGGCTTACCTGCGAGCTAAACTCTCGCATCATACCGAATCCAGTCTGCGCGCCTTCAAAACGTCCCTCGCTGCGGCCAAAGATGCCGCCAACGACGACCTCAAACGACAAGTGTTCAAAAACTATTCTGAATTCATCACCATCAGTAAAGAGATTGCCACCCTCGAAAACGATATGCTCGAGCTCAAAGAGCTGCTCTCGGAATGGAAGCAACTGCCCCAAGCGTTGGAATTGGACGATTCGGCCTCCACCGCCTCTTTCTCTGACTCTTTTTCCCGCGCCAAAGCTTCCGGCAAAGCCAACCGCAACAGCACCATCGACTTGCAGCAGATCTATCGCGCCCAGATCACATCGCTTTGGGAAGGCATCGAAGGGTCACAAAAGTTCTTGCCCTATGTTCCTGGTCGACACCTTATTGCAGAAGCCAGCAGTTTTACCGAACTCAACGCGGCCACCTACAAACCACAACAAAGCGTTGCTCTCTTCCTACTTGATGATCTTCTCCTCATTGCAACACGCAAAAAGCGCCAGATGAGTAGCAAAGTCCGACTTGTAGCAGAACGATGTTTCAGTCTAGCCGAGATCGTCGTCATTGATCTCAAGGATGGAGGTGATTTGACCAACGCCATCAAGATCAAGCGTGCCAGAGAGAGCTACGTCTATCGCACCGATCGAGCCGAAGACAAGCGGGCCCTGCTCAACGCATTCCGTCGTGTAGCCGAGGAGCTCGCCAAAAAGCGAAGAAACGAAAACGAGTACGGTGCGGCAGCAGAAGCGCGCAAACGCGAGTCGACCTTGCTGTCATCGCCGCCGATTGCTCAGCAAGGATTCGGACCGCTCAGTCTTGGTGGAAGTAGCGGCGGTACAAGCAGAACCGGATACGATGGCAGTCTCCTCACACCCATCGGCGAAGATGGCAATGGCACTTCGAGCGACGACGTTGGCGTGATGGCCGCAGCCGCCGCCTCAGCCGCTTCGGAACGCAAAGACCCCGGACGATGGAACAACGACTTTGCCGATGAACTCGCCGTCTGCATCGCCCTGCGTGAATGGGACCAAGCCGTCACACTCATCGAAAAGGGACGTGCCGTTTTGTCCACCTACTCTTCCCCCAATGACGCTTCCTCCCTCGACCTCTCGGCTAAACTCGCTGCACGCACCAGCGACCTAGTTTCCGCCATCTCGTCCGATTTCTCGCGACAGCATCTGAAAAAGTCGGCCGTCACCCGCAACGCCTCTTACCTTTTGCGATTGGATCAAGGCGAAAAAGCGCGTCAACTCTTTCTCGACGCGCGAACTGAGTTGCTCAAAAAGCGAACTCGTCAGATCAAATTCGAAGGCGATACCGGACTCTACATTTCCGAGTTGGGTATGGTTCATTTCACGTTGATTAAGAATACGTCGGAATGGTACATGAGTGCGTTCAAGGACGGCAGGATGGCAAGTGGGTTCGTTCAGTGGGCTTGGGAGAGGGTGGAGGAGTATACGAGTTTGTTTAGAAGGCAGGTGTATGGGAGTGAAGAGGAGAGAGAGGAGGAAGGGGTGGTGAGGGAGGTTAAGGAGATATCGTTGCGATTGGCGGGGCAACTGAAGGAAGTCGGGTTGGATTTTGGGTATCTGTTGGAGCAATTGTTGCAGGCTGAACCGGGAAGCGTGAGCGTCGAGGACGTGGAGAAGGCCGTACAGGCGAACCAAAAGGAGGGCAGCGGTGGTGGAAAGGAAGGAGGTTCAACAGTGGTGATCCCAAAGCTGGTATTGACAAGGTCGAGCAGGATCGGCATGGAAGGCGAACAAACGAGTCGCGAGCGTGAAAAGAGAAGAGGAGAAATCACTTCGGCACAGGAATTGCGTCGGCAGAGCGTGATGCATCTTTCCTAGCTTTGCAATCGACGCACATTTGCTAGAGTCCTAATGCAACACACAGAAGAGAAGACACCTGATACGCTTGTTTGAGTCAGAGTTTTGATGCCATTTTGATGATCGACTGAATGCTACTGAAGTACAACGTTGGGCTGTTGGTCCTCGGCCTGAGCTTACGCACGAGCGATCTTGGGTTTTCCAGGGACTACGATTTCCCCCTCTACCGCTCTTGCCTCTACGCCGATCCTCGGCAAGATCGCGTGGTACCTTTGAGGGCTTTTGCGCTTCAAATACTTCAAAATCTTTGCTCGTTGATGTGTGAGTAAAGACATGCTCCTCCTATTCGAATTATCGTGACGATTCGACTGGAGGTGATCGTGCAGGTTTCGGATCCTATACGTCAGCACAGCGGCCTGTACTTCTGGGCTACCTGTATCGCTCTTTTCCCCACCGCTGCCGAAATGGTGGATGATACGACGGATGTTTTCCACTTGAATCCCCTTTCCGCTGGCATTACGTAGGTCGAGGACGCGCGAGAGGTGTTCTTTGTTGGCTTCCTCCTCGGCCTGTACTTTCGCGTACTCATCCTCAAAGGCTGAAACGTCAGCTTTGTTCGCTGTTCCACGAATGAGTGCGCCTAGATTCCAAGAGTCGAGAATGCGATCTTTCACCATAACCTGTGGTAAATCTTGGAAGAGCAACTGTCGGTCGTTGGCGTCCAAACCGAAATTCAACCTCGCTGGTCCACCGATCGAATTCGCCTCCCCAACAGCAGCAGTAGTGGAAGAAGATGAAATGGAGACGAGGTTTCCACGTCGATCCTCCTTCACACCCCACACATCCTGCTTCTCCAATACCAATTTAGCCAATTCCGACTGTGACCACACCTGGGCCCCCGTTTCGTTAGCCTGATGACCCAAAACAACGTCCGGTTTGGAAGCATCGAGCATTTTATGCTTCAAAATACGTTGGTCGAGGTTGGACTTGCGTTTCAATCGGGCTGTACGTTTCTTGCGCGATTCATTGAGTGCGGAAGAGGTAGAGAAGGAGGCTACGGCTGTATACGAGGTCGAAGGAAGGGCGGTTGCAAGGGAGGAGAGCGAAAAGGCTGCGGAGGATGACTTGAGACATCGTGAGCAGGATGCTGTGATTCCCGTCATGGTTGATCGATGGCGAAACTCTCGTCGAAAAGGAAAATGAGGAGGGGTAATTTAAGGTCGAGGTTACAGTAGATGATAGTATGGCTTTGAGATGGGGTGGGAATGATGAGAGGACAATATCCTTGATCACGCGCAAAGCCGATTTTCTCCCACTTTTCCTTCTGGCAAGAGACGACCTTCTTATCGCGCGAGAGGAGCGCGCCCGCAGTATTGTTAGAAGAACTCACACCGAAAAAGAAAAAGTTAGAAAGGAAAAAGTTGCGCCGAGCCCGCGTTCAATTTTGGAAGCAGTATAAAAATCTCAATCGCCCAGCCAACAACTGCCTTCTTCTCTTCGATCAAAAACAAGTGTACGTGCCCCACCCCCTACCTTTGCCTTTTCTCTCCACCTTGGCACACCTCACTCTACCAATGCAACATTCAACTGACTCTTCCTCTCAACCTTTGCTCTAATTCGCTCAACCGCGCGCTTCGCTCGCACAGCTGCCAGCCACACCCACTCGCGACTGCTTGAGGCCTAACAAACCTCGGAGTGCCAGGCGGGATTACATACGGGTGCCAGGGTCGGTCTTTCTTACGAGGAAGGTCGACCGTGGCGGACGAGAACAATGTGATATCTTCAGAACGCTATAGGAATCCGCCTCTTTGTGTTAAAGATGGAGTGCGTGGAGCCAAACTGTTCTGGGACATTTTTTTCTTTCTTTTTTCTTTTCGTTGTTTGGAGTTGTTGCTTCCCTTCCCTCTTTCCTTTCTTCTGTGGTCGATATGTAACCTTCAGTGCTGTCACTGCATTTTGCTGCAATCGATGGTGGTTTTACACAATATTTTCAACAGACGGTGTGTTGTTCCGATTGTGAATAGGGTATCAAGTTGAGATGTGGTACAGTAAGCATATGACAATGAAGAGTGCTATGTTCGACGTGGCTGTTGTTGCTGGCGCTGTTTTGTCTCTGCTGGTCTGAAGTTGGGCTTGGCAGGTAAAGAGGCATGCAATCGGCTCGCTCCCGAACTTGCCGTCGGTGTAGCCGAAGAAGGTCCTTTACTCTGCCGCAACTTGGCGAGCTTTGCTTCCATTGCAGCGATCTTGGCGTCGGTCCTGGTCGTTCACATTCCACAGCAAGTAAAGATGCCTTGTCAGTATCTTCGCTATTCGATCCGATAGATGCATCATGATCGCTGAAGTGCAAACATACCCATGCGGCTGTTTGGCGTTCTTGCTTAGACTCAATTGCGTCGTTTTCGCTGCTTCCGACTCGACCCCTCCTGCTCTACGATCTCTTCTGTGCGGGCCGACTCCACCGCTCTCGCCAGTCCCTGAAGCGTCTTCGCCCCGCGTTGCAAAGGTGACCGAAATCTTTTTACCTCTTAACGTCTTTTCATGAGCGCCTAACACCGCCTGGGAGGCTTCTTGTGGTGAAGCGTATTCTACGAATGCATAACCTCGAGGTTGACCACGTTGAGGGCCGGTCTTGTGGAAGAGGAAGTCGAGTTTAGAGATCTTGCCGAATCGGGTGAAGGTTTGGATAAGGGTGTATTCGTCGACGCTTGGATGGAGGTTGCCGATGTAGAGTCGAGTGGAGTGTTTGCTGGTGCTGCGGGTTGCGTGTGGAGGGTTGGAGGCGGTGGGAGTGGAAGTGGAAGCTGAGGTGGTCGGTCGAGAGAGGTAAGGGTTCGGTAAAGAGCTGGAAGACGCTGGCGGAGGATCCGACATGGCTGTGTCTGCTGCTACGATAGCATGGAGGCTACGTGTGAAGGACAGCGGTTGTACCGAAGTGGAGTTGCAGCCAAGAAGCAGCCAAAGACCCTCTCAAGCAAGCAACACGGAAAAGCCGAGCTCTTACACAAAGACGCGCTCTCGAGCCAACGCTTTTTTAGGCGCAAGAGGGTCGAAACCAACACTCACACTTGCCGCGTGCTTCGCCTAATTCAACACCGCCAACTGAGCTCTGTTCTTTCCATCCCCTCTATCACCAACAGCCTACTCACCATGCTCATCACCTGAACATTGCTCAAGGCTACAATTATGTCCAGCCCAATCGAGCGGGTCTCGAGCAACGATACGGCATCGCTACGTGCACCCCGAAGAGCCGGAGGCAGCAGCACTTCGCTCAGCTCTTTGCCTTCCAGACTAGCTCAACCGCCCACACTCAAACCTTCTTCAGCCGAAGTACAGCTCGACTTGAGCTCAGCTTCATCCGAGCCTCATTCTGCCTCGAACATACGCAGAGCTCCTCATGATGCACGCCCCAAGTCAGTGCTCCCTACCGTTCAACCTTCCGGCTCCATCTCCACAGTCAGCCCCAAAGCGCGTCCAAGAACCAGCATCATCGAGTCCAGTCAACTTTGGAAGACCAGTGCCGCAAAAAGAGCCGAGAAGAGCTGGGCTCTGCAAACAGAACGTGCTCTCTATACCGACGCCAAGTTCAAAAAGTACCTCGCTCTCATCGAACGAACACTCGCCTCCTTCGACAGTGTCAGCGAGTGGGCCGATTTCATCTCCTTCCTCGCACGGCTCCACAAAGCGATACAGGCCTACCCTGCTTACAATGTCATCCCGCGCAAACTCATCGTGGCCAAGCGTCTCGCACAGTGTCTCAATCCAGCATTACCTTCGGGCGTTCACCAGCGTGCACTCGACGTTTACCATCACATCCTCAGCGTCATCGGCCCAGACGGTCTCAGAAGAGACTTGCAGGTGTGGACCAGCGGCTTGCTCCCCTTCTTTCAATATGCCTCCACTTCCGTCAAGCCATCTCTGCTAGCCATCTACGAGACGTTCTATCTTCCACTTCAAGATGACCTTCGCCCACTTACAAAGGCTTTGCAGATGGCGCTCTTGCCTGGACTCGAGGAGGAGACCAGCGAGTACTACGAACGAACCTTGCGATTGCTCGATGGCATCTCGGACGCCGTTTCGCAGCCTTTCTTCTTGCAGAACCTGTGGCTCACCCTCATCACTACGCCTTCCGTCCGTCTGGCATCGATGAACTTCCTCACGCGCAGGATGCCCCCCGTACAAGACGAGAAAGACCCCACCGTCCTCGTCGGCAAAGATTTGGGCTTGATGGTGCGCGGTCTCGCTCACGCTCTCGATGACGATCTCCTTCTGGTACGTCGAAATACACTCGAGATCCTCGTCACGCACCTGCAGATCGACAAGTCACTCTTTCGCAACTTTATCAAACGCCCAGATCAAACCCTCCTCATACGCTCGGCACTCAACGTTGTTCTGCGCAAAGATCTTTCTCTCAATCGCAGGCTCTACACTTGGTTGCTTGGCGCAGACGAAGCACCCGAGAGTCAGATTGCATTCTTACGCGAGAACGGTCTAGACCTTGTACGCAGCGCACTCAAACAAGGCTTCGGAGACGCGCATCTCGACGCGGCTGATCGGCAGAAACCATATCGCATCTTTGTCTCGTTGCTGGACAAGTGGGAGATCGGTCAGTCATTGACCAGGATTCTGGCGTTAGACGCTTTCCATGCGATAAGCTTGCAAGTAGCACGAGGGCAGGAGGAAGATCTTATGACAACAGCAAAAATGCTTTTTGAGGTAGTGGATCCGTTTTTGCTGTTTGGACAGTTCTTGCAGGCGATCACAGAGCAATTTGAAGCATCGACAGCATCGGCACAGGGAACCTCAACACCTACTGAGACCGGAGCAAGGGCGTCGGAAGCGCACTCACCACTCGCATTGCTCTGCTTCATCTTCAAAGCCTTTCACATTCACGACGAAGAGACGAAACAGATCCATGTTCCCCTCCTTTTTGCTGCTGTTTGCCAACTCTTGCACCAGCAGCTGCAGCGTTCTGATTCGTGGGACGAAGCAGCAGCGCTAAGAGCGCTTGACGCATTGGAGCTGCTCAAGCTGCTTGTCACTGTCATGCCGTCCCGCGTCTTTGTCCGCATCGCCAACGCGTCAGCCGACGGAGCGAGCGAAAAGTCAAAGCTTAAGTCGAACGATTTCCTCGAGCGTGCCCGTAGCTTCTACACTGCAAGCGAGACCGACAGCCAACAAGCCGCACGTAATTTCCTCAGCTTTCAAGACAGTATATCTGCCACCGCCCTCGTCCAGCTCCTCGGTGACCTTTCTCTGCAAAGCGGTCAATTGGCAGCTAGCACCACAACCGGTACAGGCACCGGCACGGAAACCTTTGTTCGCGCCCTGGACGTCTTTGCGGACGTCATGCGTGTCGTCGACGGCTCGGAAGCCGCAGAAGAGATCGCCCTCGTCAGCTCCACTCCCATCAACGACATCCGCACCGACAAGCTGTCGTGGGACGCATCTGCCTGGTCAGCTTCGCTCTTGCCGCATCTCGACCGCACCTCCACTTTTGCCGAAGCGGAACGGATCGTCGAGGTCCTCATCTCGTGTTGCATCTGCAGAGCCCTCCAAAAACCCATTCAGCTGGATCCACCCAAGATTCTCGACCGCATCGTCGCCTCTCTTCTCCGTTATCTCGCGCCCAGCAAGTCGCCCTACCATGTACGCGCCGTCGAACTGCTCTGGGCTACGCACAAGGTGACCCAACGATCCCGACTCGAGACGGCCATGACCCAGCAGCTCAGTCGAGGCACAGAGGCAGCACGCTCTGCAGCCCTCACCGCCTTTGGAACGTTCTGGCGACTGTCCGAGGATGTATCTACGGACGAGCTGCGTACGCCGCTCCTGCTGGTTCTGGACAGGCTGCAAAGTTTGGACGCAGAGGAGCGTCAGCAGGCGGAAGTGTGGCTGCGCGCCAATCTACGGTCGTACATCAAGGTAGTTGATCCGTTGTTGCACATGGTTCTGCGCAACAAGCCAGCATCACTCGAAGCAGCGGCGATGGATGTCGACGGGATTCGCATTGCTTTCACGCAGGTAAACGAGCCGTTCAATGAGCAGCTCATGTTATACGCGCTTCAGACGCTAGCCGCACTTGCGCGATTCGGCGGACCCAGCTTTGCAAGAGCCCTTGCAACAACAGCTCTCTCCGCTTCGCTCAGCACAGCGACCAAGCAGCTCATCAAGGCTGGATCTGTCGACGCGTCGGCATCTTATCTCGACGCAATTTTGGATCAGTGCAGTTCCTGGATCGGAGCTTATCCTTCGCAGCAACTCAAAGCATCGTTCGACTCGGCATTGACTGCTCTCCGCGCTGCAGCGGTCGACGTGGTACACTGCTTTGTTCAACGCAGCCATACCGCTCCCAAACGGATGGACCAGCTCGAGTCGCTCTCCATCGAGGCATTGCTTGTTGCCATTCACCATGGCTGCACCTCGGTCCAGAACAAGATGCTGCATACGCTTCACACCATTCTTACCGCAAAGACGAGCCTTTCCCATCGCCCTGACCTTGCCCAACGCCGCCTCTCCAGTACATCGCACTCTACTGGCATGCACCAACGTACCGACTCTTTGGGCAAAAGCGACGTAGACGCTGGGCATGCATCGCCGACGCTCACGCAGAAGCCCAACTCGCCCGCATCGTCCGCTCAGCAAAGACATCCGCATCGTCTCTTGCTCGCTCTCCTTCAGCGCGGACTTGCAGCTCCATCGAATCGACTCATCCTGCAGCACTGGTCCGACTTCATCCTCATGACGGCCCCGCTCTACCGCAGCAGCGTCCATCATCTACTCCTGCCGCTCAACCAGACGATCTGCGACCTCATCAGCAAGGCCATGGTCGAAGTAGGTGCATCGTATGCAGCGGGAGCGAGCAGGCCTACTTTTGGCGCCGAGCTTGTGGTGCAGTCCCACGACACGCAGTGCTCTTTCCTAGAGTCGGATCTCTTGCTGCTCATCAATCTGGCAGAAAGGACACTGATGCTCGCCACTGGCAGTCATGGCGAGCCGGCAATTACGCATACGGGACGAGGTGGCTCAGCTGACAACTCCATCATCAGTCCATCCTCTGCCGTTCTCAACGAAAAGACAAGCCAGGACAATGGAGCACCTAGTCTGCTTGGTTACGTCTCCAATGTCTTCTCCTCCGAAACCACCGGCGACGAAAAGTCGGAATCCAACACCGAAGGACGCAACCGCAACCTCCTTTTGACGGTTCGCACTTTGCACCGCGTATGGACTCTCTGCGGCATGGAACTCTCCGCCACCGACGCAAAGTCGCTTTCGCTCGATGCGATGCGATCCAAAGTCAAGTTGCGCTCAAGGCGTGCGTTTGAACGCATCTACCGTGCCCATCCTGCGGAGACCGTGGAAGCTCTGCTGCACTGCTGGCAGTCCAGTGTTCGTCCTGGCCGAGCTCGCAATGACAATGCCACCAATGCCGTCATTGAAATCCTTGACATTGTCACGCCTTCCGCCCAGATCCTCGTCACTTTCCTCTGCGATGTGCTCGGTGCACGCATCGCACGGTCGGATTCAGACCGAGCACGCAAGACGGCCGCAGCCACTTTCACCGCCACCAGTGTTTCGGATGCCACGCTCTTCCGCTTCTTTGATGCGGTGCTATCAAGAATGGAACCGGCAGAGGCAACGCAAGTGTGGCCCGTAGTCATTGTCTTTGTCAAAGACTTTGTTGCGCATGGCATGGCCAGGAAGATGCATGTCTATCCGATGTTGCGCATCTTTACAGCGCTTGCAGAGAAGATCTGCCTCACCGCAGCCATGGAGGACAAACGCACACGAAGGGACCTGCAGGACAATTTTGCCAAGCTCGTCGATTCATGCATTCTTATTTCGGGGAGATCGTTCGATCAGTCGACCTGGATTCGGCGCTCGGGTCGAGACAACGTGGAGGACCTCGACAAGGAAGCTGCTGACTTTGCATCCGAGTTGCTTTCGCTGGACGACGACCCTAGCCACACCAACAGCAATAGTGCTGGAGGCGTAGCCACGATCATTGAAGCCATCAACTTTTGGCTCGCTGCACGCGGGTTGCCAGCGCTACGCAAGATTCAGATGGATGCCGACCGCATCCAGGCCATCGTCTCGAACGCCATCTACTACATTGTCGCACCTGCCTCTCGCACACGCTCGCGCACGCTCGAAATGGACCCTAGCATCCTCGCCGTCATTTCCGAGCTAGTTAGGATGCCTGGCACCGTCAAAGCGTGGCGCAGCACCGTTTCAGATCTCTTTTCCGATGCCAGGTTCTTTTCGATGCCCTTGTCACAAGCTGAACGCTGGAGGCCGATCGTTTTAGCGCTGATGACGCAGGACAAGGAGCGACTCTTCGATCTACTGGCACGCGTCTCGGCTTCTGCTGCAGCGGCCAACATCTTTGCCAATCGCGAACTGGAAATACTGTCGCGTGCGCTCAACCTCCGTCGACTCTCCTATACTCTCTTTGCAGGCGAACAAGATGCCTTTCTTACTCAACTTCCAGCGATTCAGGAGAAGTTGGTGGATCTGTTGCGATCGCAGGTGTCGGAAGTTTTGCATGCCGAAGTCTATCTTTGTTTGCGGATCTTGCTGGTCCGGTTTTCGGCGAGACATTTGACCAGTTTTTGGCCGGTACTGATGACCGAGTTGATGCGACTGTACGACGGTGTTGCAGCAGAAGATGGAGGAAGCGGATTGAAAGATAGCGAGGACGGAAGAGCGTTACTGTTGGGTACGTTGAAATTGCTGGATTTGTTGGTGCTGTTGCAGCCGGAAGATTTCCAGATCAACGAATGGCTTTTTATCACCGACACGATAGACTCGGTTTATCCCAGCGACGACTTCCAACCGGAAACGCTGCTGGATTCTTTAACGTCGACCTTCCAACGCGAGCAGTCGAACCAACACCCGCGCTCAACAAGCGTTAATGCAAACGGCAAAGGCGACAAGCGCAGGCTACAAATAGGTCGATTGCGTACCATCAAGAGCGTCGGCGAGCTGGTTCCTTTCCTCAACAGCGTCAGCCAGAACGCCTTTGAGGGAAACTACGAGAATAGAGACGTCGATCGGGAGGACGTGGAAGCTTGTCTCTTGGCAGACATGTTCGATAGCGATCCAGCGGCCGTCACTGCTGCTGATAGGGGGGCGAGCGTTGATCCATCCCCGACATGAAAAGCTTCCAAGAAGCAGCACTGTGTTATTGAATCTCTATCAGCCAAAACAATACGTGTGGAGTCTCTCAAAGTGTATGAGTATTGAGTGTGTCTCAATGTTTCAGCGGGGAATGTGAGTGGAAATCTTTTCGTGAAAGGTGGGGCAGGATGTCGTGGGCAAAGGAGTTGGTTGCAAAGTTTGAAGTCAACTGCGTGGGAGTCAGCAAGACACAGTCAAACAAAGGAGAATGGGGAGGACAATTCAATTAGCATTTCAAAGATCGATGGACGGTCGACCGGAGAAAAAGTGGAAGGACATAGAAAGGAGAAAGCGAAGCGAGAGACGAAATCATAACGTGGACGGAGTTGGGATCAAGACGAGACGAGAGACACTTTGGGGGCGGGAGTTGCAAGGCAAAAACTCTGGGCTTTGGCCGTTGAGAACTCCTATTCGCCGATTAGGGGACGGGCTAGGAATTATTGCGAGAGAGTGACTATCAAGTTCGAATAGAACGAATCAAAGCTGGAGGTGCTGAGAGATGGAGCCGCCGGTGGAGGAGCCATCTGCAGTCTGAGGACCACCCTGTACGCTGGTGAGACCGTTTCCGTTGACAACCTTGTCGTTAGTTTCGGTAGAGTAGCTCGAGCCACCGTGAGAGTTGGCGTTGGCCTGCTGGTTGCCATAAGCAACGGGGTAAGCGGCAGCGGAGGGGATGTTGCGACGCTGGATGAACTTGTTGTCATTCTGGCTGGCCTGTTGCTTGTTAGCCTGGCTGCTCTGAACGTTTTGGTTGACCGAGCCACCAACGGCTCCGTTGTAGACGGCGTCGGGGTGGTAGGTCCAGAAGTAGCCGGAAGCGACGCGAGGAACGTCAGCGTGAGCGCTGGCATCGGCGTTGGCAGCCGTGTTCTGCGTGTTGCCCTGAACCTGAGTCTGAACGTCACTGCGAGCCCAGAAGTTGTTGAGGTTCTCTTTGTTCGAGTTCTGCGAAGCAGCCTGCTTGGAGGCCTGGTCGCTCGAGCTCGTCTGGTCAACAACACCGGCGTGGCTAGAGGCGTCTACGGTGACAGGACCTGCAGCCCAACCGCCGGTCACCTCAACATTGCCTCCCTGAGCATCGGCAGAGCCCTTCTGCGAGGTGATTTGAGCAGTACCTTGACCCTGACCCTGGATGTCACGACGGCCAAAGATGTTCTCAAGCTGCTGGCTGAGCTGCTGAGTACCGCTCTGCTGAGCCTGCTGCGAAGCCTGGCCGTTCTGAGTGACAGTGCCAGCAGTGGCGCCGTCCTGAACGTAGGCAGGTCCGTTGCCGCCAACAAGGTAGGCAGAGCCACCCTGGGCGTTGGCCTGACCGTTCTGGTGAATGCCTTGGCCGATACCCTGGTCAAGGTTCTGGAGCTGACGAGCGAAGAAGCGGTTCAAGGTCTCCTGAGTCAAGCCCTGGGTGGCAGACTGAGCACCGTCCTGCTTGCCGCTGGCTCCCTGGTTGACTGTGCCGGCGGTGGCAGTGCCATCGACGTAAGCCGGTCCGTTGTTGCCGTAGATGTAAGCAGAGCCACCCTGAGCGTTGGCAGATCCGGTCTGGTCAAAGCCCTGGTTGATACCCTGGCCAAGACCCTGGAACTGGCGCTTCTGGAAAAGCTGCTGGAGCTGCTGCTCGATCGATCCACCCTGTCCGTTGTTGGTAGCGCCCTGAGCACCACCAGCGGTGACCGAGTTGCCAGTGCCGCTGACGACGGGGCGGTTGTTCTGGAACTGGAAGCTGTCACCTCCGTATCCGTTCGCTGAAGCACCCTGGCTGCCCAGAGCCTCGAACTGGCGCTTACCCAGTCCGAGCTTCTGGAAAATGGACTGCTGAACCTGTCCGCCAGTGCCATCGTTCTGACCAAGCTGCTCGCCACCGACGGTGACTGAGTTGCCGGCGCCCGAAACGACAGGGCGGTTGTCCTGGCCCTGCGAAGAGAAACCACCGAAGCCATCAGCGCTGCCCTCCTGCTTGCCAGAGGCAAAGAGCTGACGCTTGCTGAAGCCGAGCTTCTGGAGGATCGACTGCTGGATGTCACCACCCGAGCCGTTGTTCTCGCCGAGCTGCTCACCGCCAGAGGTGAGACTGCTACCAGCACCGCTCAAGACGGGAGAGTTGGACTGACCCTGGTGGGAAGAGCCACCAAAGCCGTCAGCAGAAGCGCCCTGCTTGCCCTGAGCAAAGAGTTGACGCTTGCCGAAGCCGCCACCGAGGCTCTGGAGCTGCGAGAGGGTCTGCTCGATGGAGCCACCCTGGCCGTCGTTCTCGGCACCCTGAGCACCACCTGCGGTGAGGGAGTTGCCGGCACCGCTGAGAACAGGAGCGTTCTGCTGGCCCTGGAGCGAGGAGCCACCATATCCGTTGGCAGAGGCACCCTGCTTACCAGAGGAGAAGAGCTGGCGCTTGCCGAAGAGGCCACCGCCGAGCTGCTCGACCTGCTGGAGACCCTGCTTGATCTGACCTCCGGTACCATCGTTCTGAGCCTGCTGGAGGCCACCCGAGGTAAGCGAGTTGCCAGCGCCGCTGAGAACGGGGGTGTTGGTCTGACCCTGCTGGGAGCTGCCACCGTAGCCGTTGGCGCTAGCGCCTTGAGAGCCCTTCTCGCCGAGGAATTGACGAGCCTGAAGCTTCTGGAGAAGGTCCTGGGTGACGCTGCCACCTTGACCGTTGTTCTCAGCGCCCTGAGCACCGCCTGAAGTGAGCGAGTTACCAGCGCCGCTGAGCACGGGACGGTTGGTCTGGCTCTGGAAAGAGGAGCCACCAAAGCCGTCGGCGGAACCAGACTGCTTGCCGGAAGCGCTTCCAAAGAGACCACGCTTGTTGGCCTGGTTGCCAGTGCCTGCGACCTGAACATTGGCATCGTTGCCGTTGAGGAGGATAGCTTTGATGAGGTCGCCAGTTTGAGCGTCCTTGTGTGCGGCCTCCTTGTGAGCGTTGGCGTCGCTGTTCTTCTGGTTGCCAGTGCCCAAGATCTGAACATTAGCGTTGTTGTCGTTGGCAGCGTTGGCATCAACGACGTCACCAGTGGAAGAACGCTTCTTGTTGGACTGGTTGCCAGTGCCAGCAGCCTGAACGTTGGCGTTGTTGCCGTTGAGCAGGTCGAGCGAGATCAAGTCACCGGTCTTGCCACCACCGTCTTCATCGGTGGACGAGGGAGCGGGAGCAGGCGAGCTGCCCTTGGCGGGAGCAGGGGCAGGCGAGCCCGAAGAGGGAGCCGGCCAGCCCGACGAAGGGGGCTTGGCGATGGCGGGGTGGGAGAGGTGCCAGGCATCGTCCTTGGAGATCTGAACTCCTTGCTTGTTGTGCTGGCTCGAGTCCGAGTTTTGAGAGATGTCCTTGCCCGAAGCTTGCTGGGTAGTGGCCTGCGAGTTGGACTGCGAGACGCTGTCACGAGCCGAGATCGAGTTGACGGGGGCTCCGGCGCTCAGGTTGGCAGTAGCAACCGAGGCGACGACGAAGGCAGTGAATCCGGAAGTGAACTTCATTGTGAATTAAAGAGATAAGAGTGAGAGGGGGAGTGGAAAAGATTTGTCCGAGTGATGTGTGTGAGAGAGTGAGAAGAGTGTTGTCCTTGAATGTCCTTGATGGTTTGATGATGAAAAGAGGAGGGATAGACGGCTAGGATGGGCTGTGTTATATAGTTTTGCGAGTGGTACAAGATTATGTTGCCAGGCTCGCTATACGACACAGCAAGGTGTGAGACACTCGTAAAATGAACGACCTGTGAATCGTACAGCGGAGGCTCGACGAGCATGTATGTGTCAAAGGCGTCGGAGGTCTCTCCAGGGAGGATCCCTTGAGGGCATCGCTACGACTCCAAGGTGACAGCATCTACGCATTCGATACAGCACGGTCGAAGAGGAGTGTCTACAGCAGAGGCAATCGTTCTGTGTGTCATCTTGAGGCAGCGAGCTTACACCATGTCACCGAGATTGCTACACACCACACGACATTGCGCCTGTGGAAGACGATGTGGCCCTGCTAATCCTCACAGCGAAGCTTCACGTCTGTCCAAGATTCTTGCTGCTGTGGCGCCATTTACGCTGTATGTTTTGAGTGAGACGGCCATGAATTCTGCTGATGATTCAATCCAGCGAATCAGATGGCGTGGTTCTAGGGTTTCCGATGACGAGCCATGTCGTCTAGCCTCGGATCTTGTCACTTCTCGAGCCGATACGAATGGTCTCGCCAAGGACGGAAGCGATGGGTATGGGAACATTCTCATCGGCTCGAGAAGGCCGCCTTCGGATCGCAAGAGCGAGGGCCATCACCTCGATTGCGTGCCGAACGGATATGGGTTTGCTTTTTGGGGTTGAGGTGGACAAGGCCAACGACGTTAAGGCGAAGCAAGAGAAGTCATGGAGAGGGTTGGAGGCGATTTGAGGAGCTTCGCGAATCGAGACAGGCAAGGCGCCGTCATCGTAGAGGGAGTTTGAGGAGAGCGGCATGAGGGCATCAGAACGTCACTCGAAGCCGCACAAGGTCGCAATGAAGATGCAATGGGGGTGGCTCTGAGGTTAGAGGGTGGTGCTTGAACAAAGAGACTCGACTTCTGTGCGGCGTCTTCTTGTCAAGGTCACGTCAAGTGTCGAAGCATCATGAATGGCCGTGCGCTTTGCATACAGATTCCGAGAAGATGCTCGTCGCCTGCAAGGCCAATTCGGTTAGGAGTACGTGATGACCGACACCTGAAGCCACAACTGAGACCGACATCTGTCAGAATGTGCAAGCAGATATACCAGTGCACGTAACATGCGGCGAAGTGACACAGGTGGTAACCTCTTTGGCGAGCACGCACCTCTTCGCCTCAAGCTGGACCCGGCGATTTTCGCCGTTCATAGATCGCTGAGAGTGATCATCTGTCAATCTCTTTAGCCGAGAACGCCACCCGTTTCAGCGCCGACGTCCAGCATCCAGAAAACACAAAACCAGAAGCGAGATTTAATTTTCCGTGATTTCGCAGCCGAGCTTGCTCGATATAAGCTGAAGAGTCATCCCCTGCATGTGAAAATTTGAGATCTGTCTGCCGGTGACTTCTTGTCAAGCATGTCGTGACAGGCGTGGCTGCAAAAGCGCGCCAATGCAAACATCACCATGTGCGGCTAAATCGCCCGTTTCGAGATCGAGGGAAAGATTTGGCAGTTTGCAGACGCAGCTTGACGAGTTCGAGGTAAGCACGTTGACGACGCAATGCATCTTCAGGGAAGCACTCCTCGTTCGTGCCCGCGCAGCTTTAAAGTCCCCCATTGCGATAACTGCAAGTACGCACAGACCAGCTCGATACTGTGTTTGAGCAACTTCTTGCCCGCGACAGGATTGGCTCTGAGTGCCATACACCTCGCGATGCCAATGCTTCCATTCTACTCAGACACAAAAGATTTGATTTACAGGGTATCGTCCAGGCGCGAGCTGGAAACGTTTGGCCGACACGTCTTGTCCGACGGGTTCATGTCTCGCCTCACGATCGATGGGAAGTTCTAACTTTTCCGTGTCTTAGAGGCATTCCACTGCAGAAGCGTGCGGATCACATTCTCACTGCTGTGAACGGGGCATGGTTTTGTTCTTGAAGCGCGAGGACGCTGCAGTTGGATCGCATTCGCGGCACACAAGAGCGTAAGAGCGTTTGTCTCGCACCAGGTTCCTCTGAACGAGGCTTCTTGCTGCGATCCTAGTGCGACCCAGCATGATGGAGTCTGGTCGTCGCCTGCCTTGCTCTATGCCTTCTCTTCTCTCCACCATCACCCACAAGCAAATCTTCGAGATCATTTCCATCGCACAACGCTCAGACTAACTTCAAGATGAAGCCCATTACTTCTCTCGTCTCGATGGTGGCACTCTCCGTACTCATTACCATGAGCGTGAAGAGCGCACCCGTACCCAAGGGTCAGATCGATTTGTCAATTCGAGGATTGGGCGACGCGCCTTTGATTGTCCTTGGCAATTACCAGTCGGGCGATGACAACCAAAGCGGAGAAGGCAACCATCAGACGAGCGTTTCCAACACCAATGTCGATGGCAACGCCAACTCGGTCAGCTCGAACTCTGATGGCTCTACTCAGTCCCAGTCGCAGAGCGCACACCAAGTCGGTGAACAGCAAGGTCAGCAGCAGCAAAACACGAACCAAGCTTCGAGCCAAACTGCGAGTCAGCAACAAGCTCAATCGCAAAGTCAAGCTCAACAGCAAGCTCAATCGCAGAGTCAAGCTCAGCAGCAAGCTTCAAACCAAGCTAAAACTCCATCACAGACCGAGGGCCAGAGCCAGAGCCAGAGCCAGAGCCAAGGCGCAAGCCAGAGTCAAAGCCAGTTTCAGTCGCAGAACGGCGTACAAAATGCGGTGCAAAATGCCGCTTCGCCAGCATCTGGCTATGCTCAACAAGGTAGTCAGCAGGCTGGCGGCCAGGCGCTGCAAGAACGATGCCGTGCTCATGCTTAGCGTGAGGCGCGTTGAAGCTTACGGCTGCTTCTTCTGCTTCTGCTATGACTTTGGCTGTCGCACAGCAGCAACGGCGCTTCAATGGATCTGTTTCCTCTTTCCTCTTTCAATATCGTTGCCGTCCGCTCAACACATTTGTTCCTTTTCGTTTCCCAGACACCCCTTGTCTTATCTGTCCATTAATACTAAGACCGTTTGACACTACCAATATGACTGTATCATCGAATTTTTGATCATGTCTGTTCCGCCTGGCCTGAAGAAGGGCGGGAGCGCAAATATGACTCAATGTTGGAAGGCAGAAGACTCTCGCCCCTGTCTTGCAGAAGGAGACGCATCGTACGAGTGGGCGTGTCTTTGTGTGTCACTAAAGTCAGATGTCCAGAACAAGGACGCCGGCGCTAGAGCAACGTGATACTCAGCAGCGGGGACATAGCACGTAAAGGGGGCCGGCATTGAGAAGGTTGCCACTCGTGACAGTTCTGACGTGACAATGAATAAAGGCGCAACATTCCGTCAGCAGAATCCGAACGGCTGGTACAGCGTCACCTTCCGCCTGGGACATTCTTTAGCCGGACGCGGTTCTCAAGATTGTCTACTCCTAGAAATTGATGGCGATCGAAGACATAACCGAGTGTCCCCATGCACATCAGGGCTCGCTTGTCTTGACGAGACAGAATAATGAATTAATTCAGAATTCAGCGAGACAAATAATAAGTCGGTAAACGGTAAAAAATAAAGTGTCGCGAAAAGAAGGAGAAAAGCGGGTCCAGTGATTCGGATTCTCGCGGGTCCCGTTCCAGCACGGCTCCCATCGAGCTCGCAACGCAATCAAGGTCATTGTAGGGCTTTGAAGTTGTGTTCATGATGGCTTTGCCCTGGTCAGGGTACATCTGAACACTTGTGCTTGCACAGCGGAAGTATCATGAGCCTAGCCTAGTAGCGACGGCAAGACGCCGCTTTTTCCCATGACGTGAATGCTTCGATGTTCGGCAAGCTACGGTCTTTCCGACACTTGAAGCTCATAGCGTGAGAGCCTAGGAGATACGAGGCAACTCAAGCAGATCGAGCAGATGACTACCAGTCTGAGAGTCACTTTGCAGCACGAAGCATGATCAGTTGATCCTGTTTGGCACTTTGGCACTTCGGCGACTTACTCGCGCTACAGAATGAGCAAGCTGTGCTGCTACCCAAAGATTGAGCGTGCATATTCATATATAAGCATCAGGCACCGCTGCGAGTCGAGTTTGGCGCACTTCAACGCATCTCAAGCCAATAAACACACACATCAAGTCACTTCCAAGTCAAGATGAAGTACGCAGCAATCTCGATGGTCTCGGCGCTCGCACTTGCAAGCCTTGGTAGCGAAGTTGCAGCTCGACCTTTCCCTCAAGCTCAATCGCAGATGCAGCAGCAACCCGGATCTCAAGCACCTTCTTCGAGCCAGCAGTCAGACCAGACTGGCTCTGCTGGTGGCTTCGGTGGTCAGGCTACTGCCAGCCAGAACAACGACTACTCGCAGGTCGCTCCCGGTAATCAAGTGACCAACGGTGGTGGCCAAAGTGCTTCGCTCCAGGGTCTTGCTGGCAGTGTTCTTCAAAACTCGAACATTGGCTCTTTCTTCCAACGACGTCAAAACAGACAGGATGCCAGCGCTGGTGGCTATGCCGGTAGCTCTTACACTCAACAGAACAACGACAACTCAGGCGTTTCGCCCGGCAACCGAGTCTCCTTTGGCGGATCGCAGTCCGCCTCGGAACAAGGCTTCCAAGGCACTGTCAACCAAGTCTTCAACGGTCAGCTCCCCACCAAGATCGTGGCCCGCGACCTTCAAGGCAACGACGCTGGTGTTTACCTTTCCAGCACCAAGTTTGGCTCTGACGCTTTCCAGCCTCAAGCTCAGCAGGCAGGCACCGATGGCGAGCCCCACGAGATTCCGCACTACTTTGGCCTCGGTCCTGTGGCTCGACCCGCGACTCAAGTCTGATTGCTAGTCTCGCACGTAATGCCAGTTGCTCCTGTTCCGGTGCTGCTGTGCGTGCTTTGACTGTGAAACCAAGTGAGTGTCCTGAATCGGCCGATTGAGAATGAACTAAAAGTGTTTCTCTTCTCTCACGTCGTCAAAAGAGGCGCTGCTCAGGCAGCTGTCAAGATGAGGCCCAAGGTGATGTGACTTTGACATGGTGACAGGCAGAGAGACGATTGCACGATGGTGACGAGCGTGCTTTTGTGAGTCAGCCACCTTCTCGGCTGAAAGCGATGTCTGCTTGGCGGCGACTTTCATTGGCCGGTCACGTTGACCGAGAAATTTATTTTCGGCAACATTTCTCCTGGTAAAATAGAACGGAAGGTCAGATTTTCCGAGATCTGACAGCCTTCGAGAAAGAGTTGAAATGAATCGATTCTCATGGTTCTCCTCTGATCTTCGTTGTGGCGTTTTGCCCTGGTTCTTTTGGTTCCTCTTCGATCTTCGTTTTTGAAAAATCGCGAAAATCCGTCAAAATTCCCATAGCTTGACAGCCGAAAATGCGCGAGTCGGTTAGCCAAATGAATTGAATTTTCTCCGATGATGAGCTTTATCCCCTCTGACCGTTGCACTCCGCAGCCACTGCTGCTGACAACTGCCAGATGCACGCATCTAAGCGAGCAAAGAAAATAAAGATTTAGTGTGTTTCAGCTCGCTCTTTGACAGCCGACTGCCGGTCCACTTTACGGCAAGTTTTGCTCTCTGCAGGTTGCCTTTTTGATCGCCGTACTCACGAGATTCATCCGGCTGAAACAATCTTCTTTGACGTCTTGATCGCATTCGCTCGCTTGGAGTTTTTGACAGCCGTGCCACCCCATCATCACCCAGATTTGCAAGCTCACCTCGACAGATGACAAGGCAGCTCGCGCTCATCTTGCCGAGATGGCTCGTCAAGCAGCTTCCCTTCCTCTTGTGTGTGCCATTGGCGAGACATACGATGTTAGCGTCAGAACGTGCATCATTCGCATGTCCACGTCGTTCACACTATGGGCGTGACACTTTTGACAGGTCAATGCGCCACCTTGCTTTTGGCCGAAAGTGGCCGAACCCGCCGTACTCCATGCGTTTTATCGCATCCTGCCGCCGTCAATGACACCATCAAACATTACCTTCTGGCCGGCTTCCTCGCATCGCTTTACTGAATCGTGCCGTATCTACGCCTTGCTTCTGCGATTGGCCCATCTCTTCGCCTATCATTCTCCTCCCCACTTGTATACTCATCACATCATGCGCTGTCACGATGAGGATTTGAGTCGGGGAAACTCGAACCTGCTCTTCGTTGTAGATTTCACAGAGCACCCTCTTCTGCGCTTCTTGACAGCTTTTCATCTGCAAGTGAGAATGGCCATCGTCTCATCCTCTACCTGACTGATCCAGCACTGTCCCTTCCGTCACAGACGAAGTCCCATTCTTCCGTCCTTGCCATTGCGCCCTGGCTCGCTCGTGTACGCCTGCATGCTCCTCGCCATCTGGTCGGCGGCGGTAACTTTCCCATGGTCTTGGTTCCGAGACTTAACTCAGTTCGGCTCGTTGTCTCATCCGAGGTCGCCGATGTTCGCGTAGGAAGCTCTATCTTCTTGTCCATCAGGCTCTATGACATCTCTGCGCGTGACCGTGGGAATCGGCTCATCGCACTGAGTACACCATGGTCATCCACTCGCAATCTGAAGCGTTTCCAAGCTCGGTGACTTACAGTCTTTCGCCAGTCAGCAAGTCAAACAGGGACTTGGACGAAGCAGATGCAAGATGTCAATACTGCTAAAAGCGCTTGTGGGAGGGAATAACATCGGCTTCATAGCAGTCTTTAAGTCGCCGACAGGGTTGACCCAGAGGATACTATGATTATGTAGCAACACACAGGTGGTACCTTGCATCAATACCTTTTCAGACTTGCATACACCGCTGGAATCGAGCTCGACCTTCCTTCATGCAATATAAAGTACCTTCGATAGATGTTACAGCCACGCTCCTCCTTTCGTCTCCTTCCAAGATCGCCTCAAGTCTCAAGATACCTTCGTCTGCCCTCCTAAGTGTAGCAGCACACGAGATACCTGGTCGTAATCTCCAAGATGACGACCACCGGACCCAATCCTCAAGCACCACCGGCAGCCACGCCTGAGCAAGTATGTCTGCTCGGACTATATGCTGTTGGCGCGACACTACTCAGCAAATGGCACGAGTCCAAGGCTGTCTCCGCGCCGATCGGACTCAAGCCTACACCTAAGGCTCACCCTTACCCAACGCTCGGCGACAAGCTCGATTCAAAAGTTCACGCGGTCGACTTTGGCCTTCCCCGTCAAAGCGTCCAGCTCGATGCCTCAAGGCCTGCCTTCCCTAGTAAAATCGCTCCTCAGAGCAGGCCAAGTGGGGCTCGACGCAGTGCAAAGAGTCTTGATCTGCTGTCTCGACCCGAGACACTGTCGAAGGCGCAACAGCCTTTGATGAGTGACTTCTCGTTCCATGCTAGCAAGCTGGGAATCGCAGGGGATGCACTCGCAGCTGATCCACCTCCCAGCCCTCGTTCTGGCCGTGTAGGACTACCTGCGCTTACAACAGAGGAGAAAGATTATCGTCAGCGCGGCTGGCGCCGGTACTTGGGCTCTTCAATAAACAATCCTGCATCCGTCAACGAGGCACATGTTGACGCAAGTGGTACAAGGAAGAGTTCATGGCCACGTCTCCCATCGTTCTCCATTTCTGCACAGCGTTCGGCAAGGAACGTCTCTGCCCCCGACGCCAGCGCCTCTGGCATGACAAGGGCAGCTCTGCCAGCACATACACTTTATGCACCCCCTCAAGAAAGTAAAAAGTCACGATCACGAAGCATGAGCCTGGATGCACCTCGCCTCGTACGCGCTAGATTCAACAGCGTACAGCGTGCCGAGCCAGCTTCACCCTCAAAGGCAAGACTCGTTGGTCCTCCTCAGCTCGAAGGTCTTCCCTTCCAGAGCCGTCAGGGCGAGTCTTTCACATGGAGCGACACAAGGCCTCCGAGGTGCTCATTGGCTGACTTGCCGCGCGAAAGTTTAAGCTCGAGCGACTCCGAGTCTGATTACGAACGACGACACAGTATCAGCAGTAGCGAAGGGCATGATCATTCGCATGCTCGGGTTCGAGGAGAAAGTGGTGGTTCGCTCGCCAGTACAGCGCCTTCGACCCTTGCTGAGCCTATGCTCACCTCTTCCTACGGTATGAACGACACTTGGGACGGCAGCAGTGACGACGAAGACGACGAGGACGATATCGAGTGGGAAAGGCCACCCATCCGAAGCGCCGTGGCTCCCGCCATTGGATCGAAGGACGACGATCCATTCCCCTTCCCAATTGTGTATCACAAAGGAACAAGTGCAGCCGTACAGCAGCCCAAGGCAGCGCCAACCTCAGCTCGAGGCATGACATTCAGATCTCCTTTCCCCAGACCTCCTCGACGCATGGCTTCTGCATCCTCTTTGAGCGGCCAGAGTATCAAGTCAAGCGGATCTAGCTTTGGTGAGCGAGCGCGACGCTCCTTCTCCCAGGCGCGAACCTTGCTTACCACAACACCGACGAGACGAGCGTCCACCGATGTCGATGCAAGTCGTCGCGCAGCTGTCTACCTGCAGCCCATCAACACCGGCGTAATCAGTCGACCTTGCCAAACTACGCCCAACCACATGCCGACGTCCTCTGAGAGCGGATCTGTTACCGGAGAAAGCACGAGCGACGGCAGCAGTGGTCGAAGCTGGGAATCGACTGCACCCGAGCTTGCTGCCTTGGAAGAGCTTGTGCTGACCGAGTGCAAGTATCTTGCCGACCTGCAGCTGCTGCTCGATGTCTACGTCGAGGGCGTGCGACGACTGGATCTCATCAAGCCAGCTTCGATTGCCAAGATCGTGTCGAACCTGGACGAAGTGATGGCTGTCTCCAGGTTCTTGATCGATGTCATCCGTTCCTATCTGCCAAAGCGTGTCTCGCCACCGACTTCGATTTCTTCGCAGCCGAGCTATCGTCATTCAGGTGCACCTGCGATTCAGCAACATCTGATGACGGAGCCAGACTATCTCGAGTTGAGCTCGAGACTGATACGGGATCTCCCGGCACGAATGGAGGTCTATGCTAGATACTGTGTGGGTCACCAAGAAGCGAAAGAACGACTCGAGTTCGAAGCTGACCTCAGACCTGCGGTGGCAACGTTCATCGAGCTGACCAGGAGCACCAACCCCACGCTGCAAGGTATGGACATGGCCCAGTTCCTTGTTCTTCCCGTTCAAAGAGTGACTCGCTATCCACTTCTGTTCGGCTGCCTGGCCAAAGAATGTGGCAAGCGCCATACCGAGGAAGACGAGCTGCGCGAGGAAGATGAGGACATCGAGTTTGGCCAGCTGGGTACATCGAGCGGACGAGACACAAAGGAACGCAGACAAGAGCGTGCCAAGATCACCTACAACAATTGGATCCGACTTCGAGATGTCAGTTCCTCCATTTGTGGCATTACCAATCTTGCCATCTCGTACCAGCAGCAATCCGCTTCGTCGGCGCCACGACCTAGCACAAATCGACTCGGAGGAGGCGGCGGAGTCTCGCGAGCTTCCATTTCTCTGTCGCCGACGATCGCGCAGGGGAGCTTGAGGGGCGTACACCGACTGCCGCTGTCACCATCTCCGCCTCCTGCGATGGTGGGCCGAGTTGATTCGGCTGATAAAGAAAATGCGCAACCAGCCAAGGATGAAGGCAATTCCAAAATCGGTGCCTTCCCTTTCTCTTCTACGTCAAGGCGTGGATCATCGGCCAAAAGCAACTCGACTTCTGCAACGAGCAAGAGCAATGAGGACGGTGCAAGGTCGGTGGCCTCCTCGAATTCATCTTCAGGTTCTTTGTTCTCGCGATTCATGAAGTCGTTTCGTCATCCTTCTGTGTAACAGCTTTGCCGTTACCTATCACCTGAAGTTTCAATGATATTCAAAAGGCCGTTCGTTGCCTTGCGACCATAACCGACCTGACAGACTAGTTTTGCAAGAATGAACATCATTGATCGAGTAGCAGGTTGAGCAACGAATATGAACTAACAATACAGGGAAATCGTGACAGACAGAACATTATTGAGTAGTGTGCACCTTGGCTTGCGACTGCAGGTCCACTTTCTTCTCATCGGTTTCTCCAGAGGTGGATGAAGACGATGACTCGAGTCGTGGAAGAGTAGCCGTAGTGCTGAAAGCACCATCCTCGCCCATGGAGCCCGCCTTGTGCCTGGTAGCACGGTCCATAGCCCAGATAGGACGTTCGAAGACCTGATCGATTTCCTCAAGTGGCAAGCCTGCGGTCTCGGGCAAGAAGATGGCATAGAACGGAAGAGCAAGCACCAACGAAACAGCAGCATAGAATGCAAAAGTCCCGGCCCCACCCAATGGTGAGTTGAGCATGGGTTGCAAAGTTCGCGTCGCCGAAAACTGCAGCAGGTAATGCATTGCCATGACCAACGAGCTTGCCAAACTTCGAATATGAACTTCGAAGATTTCAGTACCGACCAAGTATTGTGCCAGGTTTCCACCGGCGGAGAAGCTGGCACCGGAGATGAAAATGGCTGCGAGGGCGGCTTGACCTGCCGGCTTTTCGCCTTTGCTGTGCTTGCCTTGAACGTACATGCCGAGGAAGATGGAGACGTAGAGCATGGAGAGGCCTTGGATGAGGACACCGACAAGGAGGGTTTTGCGTCGTCCGAGCAAGTCGATGAAAAACAACGAAGAGAGGAGACCGCAGCCGAGCTTGGTGGCTCCAAAGCCGACCGACATGATGTATCCGCTGCTGTCCGAGGCACCGACGAGGGTCATGATGCGGTTGGCGTAGGTAGCGATGGCACCTGGTCCACCGAACTGCACAAGTACCTGAATCATGACACCAAGGCCGACCTTGAGCAAGTTCTTACGGCTAGTGAGCACGAGTTTGAGCTTGAGCAGTGTCGAGCTCTTTCGCAATAACGAGCCGGCAGGGAGCGCTTCGACCCTTTCAGACTGAAGTCGGTGCTCTTCGGTGATGGATTCGCGCATCAACTCGGTCTCTTCGATCATGGCAGGGTGGCTTTCGTCGAGGTTGCGGTAGAATTGGAGCGAGCGAGCTGCTTCCTCAACATGACCTTGGTCGAGAAGCCACCGAGGCGATTCGTGGATGAAAAAGGTTCCGATCAGGAGCATGAGGTGCCATATCATGGGAAGGATGAGCACAATCTGCCAGATGATGTTGTGTTTCTTGTTCTGTGTTCGCGATGCGCCAAGGTTGACTGCGTAGCCAAGCATGGCTCCGAGGTAGATGGAGACACTGTAGATTGATGTACACAGACCGCGGATTTGACGAGGAGCCTGAAAGAGCGAAATTAAGTGCAAGTGACTCGCAACGAAAAGATCAGTATAACAGTACTGGTGTCGAGAAGACGTGAAGAGTATAGCCATGTACTTACGGTTTCTACAAGGAAGACAGGAGAGCAGACCGACGAAATACCAACACCGACACCGGTCACCATTCGACCGATGTAAAGAAGAGCAATCCTTTCGGCGCTAGCCATCCACATGGCCGAACCGATGATGATGAGAACACAACTCAGTCGACCTGCCATGACGCGACCGAATCGATCCGAGACAGCGTACCCAACCAAAGCACCGAGTGTGGAAAGAAGTTGCACCATGGCAACAATGTTGGACTCCTTGGTCGACTTCTTCTTGACATGGAATGCCTTTTCAAAGGCTGGTGTTCCGATGGATCCGGAGATAACACCTTCGTCCATGCCTCGACTTGCTCCCAAGAGACCCATGGTGAGCACAGCGAGGAGCAATCGCCAGTTGAGTGACTGCGAAGGCACCTCGTGAATGTGACGCAGCTTGGACGGCACCCATCGTTTGCCTGGGCCGGTAGTTGCCATGATGAGGTCTGTATGTGGGGAAGGATGTTGGAGCGATGAAGAGGAAGTGTCTTGATGTCGAAAAGAGGGGCCCCACAATCTTGCCGGAAAGGGCGAGTCGAGCCAGGTCTTATACAAATCTAGCCACCAGATGCATGATGCAGCGGAGGTGTTCCTAGCGTGCCATGTTAGGCAAGCGTTCCTGATTCGTTGCTGCACATGGGCGGCTTGTTCCTACTGCTCCGTTGACATTGACATTGGCGAATCGGAATGTACAACGTTGATGTCAACGGAAGGCAAGATGTGTATCGTTCTGTCAGCAGCATGTTCTTGCAAAGTGGCAGACGGGAAAGCAGGCCACGGAGCTGAGGGTGCTGTGTGTCTGCATGCCACTCGACGAGAGTTCGAAAGCCCAGCGGTACACACAGCCATACCAAAGGCGCAAGAGCGGCACAAGAGCAGGATAATATGAACGGAGCCCCACAATTTGATGCGGGGCAAACTCTGGGATGCCAAGCCACTTGCGGACGACGGAGCTGTCTCCGTGCCTCCGTCCGCTCCGTCGTCATGCCCATTGCCTGTCAGGACAACAGCTTTTCAGCACATTTCAAAGTCTGTCCGATGTTTGACGGAGCTTGATCTCCGTCTTGACCTTTTCGCCCATTCTTGGACCCTGAACAAAACGGACGGCTTTTCTCGGCTCTCAGAAGGATATGCCTGTAACACCTTCGCGTCGGTACGGAACACTCCGTCCGACATTGCAATCATTGATATCAACGGTCTGACCTCTATGAGTATTAAAAGACAGTCTCCTGAGTCGCATTCAGCATCACACGCAATCGCTGCTCTTCTTCGTATCCTGCATTCAATCGTTTTCTTGAACGACAAGCAAACATGTCCACCACAGAAAAGCGCACCTCGCCAACGCCGATGCATTCTTTGCTGGCGGGCACAATCGCAGGTGCCGTCGAAGGATTCCTCACCTACCCTACCGAGTTTGTCAAGACACAAGCACAGCTCGCCTCGAATGCTGCCAGTTCTGCTGCTGCTTCCTCCTCCTCTTCGATCTCCAAGCCTAGTGGTGGTACTGCTGGCTCAGTGCGATTCATCTCCTACGGAGCCCTTCCTGCGCACAAGCTCAACCTCGCAGCCACCGGATCCAGCACCGTTGTCGTCCCCAAAGCCGGTGCTTCGGCTATGCAGATCGTACGAGACACTTGGAGGGTGCACGGTGTCGCTGGCTTTTTCAAAGGAGCCGGTGCCATGGTGACAGGAAACTCGGCCAAGGCAGGCGTGCGATTCCTGACATATGATACAATTCAGAACATGCTTCGTCCAAAGACATCGTCTGAACAGACAGGTAAAGCCAAGCTTGGCATGGGTCGATCCGTTCTTGCTGGCTTCCTCGCAGGTTCAGCGGAGGCATTGATCGCAGTCACTCCTTCCGAGGCCATTAAGACTCGAATGATTCAGGACTCGTTGCAGCCTGCCCACCTGCGAAAGTTCAAAGGTCCTGTCGACGCAGTTCAGAAGATCGTTGCTGCAGAAGGGTTTGCCGGCCTGTATCGCGGACTGGGCGCCACGGTGCTGAAACAAGGCGCCAACTCGTCGGCGCGCCTGACATCCTATTCTATGCTTAAATCGTTCCAAACACAGGCAGGATACGGCAAATCGACTGCAGCCACTTTTGCCTCTGGTGCAGGAGCCGGCCTGATCACAGTCTACCTCACGATGCCCTTTGACGTCGTCAAGACTCGCATGCAACAGTCTCCACAGCCATCAAGCGGCGCAAATGCGGCAAAGCGACCTTCTGTCCTCGCATGTGCTCTCAGCGTTGCCCGAAAGGAGGGTGTCAAGAGCTTGTGGAAGGGTACCACACCAAGACTCACTCGCTTGATTTTCAGTGGTGGTATCGCATTCACAGCGTACGAGACTGTCATTGGCTGGCTCGATCCTTCTCTTTAATCGTTTATGTATACATCGCACTCTCTGGTTCGCAATAGACATAAATAATTGTTATCAGATTTCGCTTGCGTAAGATGCAATTGCTGTTTCCGAATTTGGGTATATAAAGTGACAACAAGGCTCGCCGTGACACGTTTCCTCCGCTCTATGTGAAAGGGACATCGTTCCCGTTCATGTGTGCTGCGCTGGGCGGATCATAGTCTCGCAGGAAGCCAAAGAGTATATCCGAGTTCGTAGCTGCATTGGCGTTTCCTAAGAAGAGGCCATCGTGACCAGCATCGGCCGAAGGCTCGAACGGATCAAATGAGGCAAGGATAGCTTCGAAATCGACCTCGTACGGCGGAGTGATGCCCATGCTGAGATCGTTGTCGCTTGCACTCACTCGTTGTAGAGCGCCTACTCCTCCTGCAGATTGCAGAGATGTGTTACGCATGTCGACGGCATTTTGAGCTGCGTTTTCCGTTGACAGCACATGCCCATTTGCACCATTGCTATTTGCCCCAGTTGACAGCGTCGCTTGATCTTGCAGCATTGGCGAAAGCCCTCCCTGATCTGGTGGAGACTGCAGCAAGTGCAGGATGCCTGCACGTTCTGCCATGTTGCTGATGACATTTTTCGCTTTGGCAACGCCGGGGTTGGGATCTTGATTCTCTTCAAAGTCTTGCAAGCATTGTCGCAGCGCTTTCAGCTCGTATCTTCGGCTTGAAGCAGCAATATCGGCTGCCTCTCCAGATGCATTGGACGATTGACGCTGCTGTAGCTGTGCTGCTACACGCACATGGATACCAGCAGCGCAAAAGTTGATGTACGAGATGAGCTGTGGTGCGCTCTTCATGCTCACCGTCTGTCGATACAGGTTCATGAGGCTGGAGATGCTCGATGCCGCATCGACGCAGGCTTTCCATGCTGATCTTCCTGTCGCAGCGTCGTCGCTTCGAAGATGCCCGTGAGGTAAGAAGGGGCGATTCAGCAAGATCGTCAGCGCGTGATACAAAGCATGCAGCGAGATAAGATTCGGCGGGCGGGTCCTCGAGCGCTGCGATGGTGGACGGCTTGACGGCGAGCTTGAGTCGATGCACAGATGGGCAGGCAGCGAGGTCTTCCATGCTATCAGCTCCGTGCGCATCTCGATCAGATGTTCGGTCAACAGCATTTCGGGCTTGGCAACACTGTCGATTGAATAGAACAGCTGAATGATCTTCTCCATCAGGACGGTCAAGCGACAAAGCTCGGCAAACGTCGAGACACTGTAGATGGGTCCAGTGTAGCCAGCTGGTTTTGTGCTTGCCGATTGCATCGAATCAGACTGACCTTTGCTAGCCAGAGTCGTCTCTTGACGGTATGCGATGGGGGTCCAGAACTCGGTCTCTGCGTAATGATCGTAGAATTCGATGGGCACATATAGGTTGCGCCGTTCGATCGAAGCCTGTCTGCCTTGGTATAGAGAGTGAATCTTGTCGATCACGTACGCTGCCCACATAACACGTCGTCGCAGCTCGAGTTCCTCCAGTGCCATATTGCCCGAAGCTACAAGCTCGATGCTGTCTTCGTTCATGCCCAAGTCGATAGCCATTCGAAAAGCCAGGCCAGAGTGAAGCCAAGCTGCGCTCTCACTGCCACGAGCATAGTGTGTACATGCAAGCAATAGCAATGCCTGCACTGTCGTGATGCGGCTCTTGATCAGCGCTTCTGGCAATAGTTGCTGGATTCGCTCCATGAACTGGAGACCTGCTGTCGACGGATCGCTGACAACGGACCTGACCTGGTCAATGCGATCTGAGAACTTGGCGGCGCCAAACAGAATGGCGTGAAAAATGAGTTTCGAGAAGTACTTGGCTTTGCCGGGAGGAGCAGCCATGTCACGCATGAAAAGAGGTCGATATGTGACCAGATAGGCGTGGTGTTGACTGCGAAAGAAAGCGAAATGTCGACAATATCAGCAACAGCAGAACGATTGTGACACAGGTCGACGAGCGAAACATACCGATTCCAATGCAAGTTGAGAAGGTGTAGCGCAAGTTCGGGCTCGACACCATCAAAATCGAGCTTGCCAGACACGACGTTCATGACTTCTTGCTGTCTCTCTCTAGCAGCCATTGTGGTCAGTTGATCATTGAGTAACGCTGGGTCTAGCGATTCCCGGATTTGACGCTGGTCGTCGGAAGCAGCATGACCGTTGGTACCCCCTGCAATGAGCCGAGCAGGTCCCACTCCAGATGCAGCTACACCTGCACTGTTTGACGGCTCAAGAGCACTGAAAGAAGCGCTTGTCGGTCCATGGTAGCGCGATTCGCCTCGATCGTTGACACGAAGGTTGGACATCACGCGTGAGGCATGTTGGTTCGGAGACGAGTGTGCTGGCGAGCATGTTGCATTCGTCTGATTGTGATGCGAATTAGCAAGGTCTGCCATGATATTTGCGACAGCAGAGGACGTTGGCGACGTTGGCGAGTACGATGACGCACGAGAACGTGACTCATTGTTGGCATTCGTCTCCTCTCTCAACGATGTTGCACGGCTTGCACGGCGTTGTGATCTCGGCGTTGGAGGAGCTGGCATTGATGTCTGCCGCGATGTTAACACATGGTTGAACGAGTCATCAACTTCAGGGGCATTCGATTGTGCATACGAGCTTGATCCGAAGCGACGCGGTCCAGTCTGTGGGGTAATGCGGGGTAGCGAAGCTGTGGGGACAAAACTCTGACTCGCAGACAGAGAGGCTTCCTGTGATGCGTCTGGCAAGGCGGCCGACGATCGCTTGTGCAAAGAGACAATGTGGTCTTCAAGCTGTCGAATACGATCTTGTGCATCATGTAGGGCAGGTGAGCCTCGGCTTGTTCTCCGGCTCTGACGGTCTTGAAAGTGGCACGTTGCAGCTCTATCATGTTGCTGGCACTTGTCGCATGGCGTTTGTCCGTTGCAACGGATCTTTAGTGCGATAAACAACAACAGCGATGATCAATCAGCGTTTAGTTGGATGAACAGCCATGCAAGTCCATCTAACCCGGATGAGGTGATGCCAGGAAAAGCTCTTACCTTGCGTCGACGGCAGAAGTCGCAAGCGGTCGAAACGGTTTGTTGGCGCCGACTTGGCCGGTCGGTGTTTGTGTTCCGTGTAGCCGGCATTGATTCATACACCTGTTCAGGTTTTGCGTGTTACAGACTTTGGCATGTGCTTGAGGAGAAAGTTCAATTGGTGAAGGGACGGCGAAGGCGATGGAGAATTGAAGCACGACGGAGGATGGTGCGAGACGGGAAGATGGAGGAGATGTGCTTGGATCCGCTTCTGCCGAATTCAGTCATCGGGCGAACAAGTCCGTTTGTCAAGCCAAGCAATTCCTCGGCTGCAACATTCACGGCGAGGCAGACGGAGCAGCGGAGTCTGTGAGCAGAACCGATTTAGCCGCACGGAGCAGAGCTGCACAATATCAGCGGAGCAACGGAGTCGGTCAATTTCCTCCGTGCCGGCGCTAACGGACGTGTCAAAATGTAGCATATACGACATAGAGCATAAACCCTCACTCGTCGAGAACAGCGACATCCCTCTGTGCAACCTGGCTCTACTCTTGGTGTGCGAAGTGTTGATGCTGCTTCGGACAGGTGTCCGCCACTGGCGGTTTCACGTCGAGAGATATATTATGATGGCTGCGTTCGTTCCTAGCTGCGAATGGCCCATACCCTGCCTCAGTCCCAAACCACACCAACTTACAAAATGTTGCTCCAGCCCACTTCTTCTCGTCACTTCGAGGACGCTCGTCATGTCCAGCCCAAGATTCTATCGACACAGGCAGTCCCTCTGGCACCCGCTCCCAAGACCTCAAAAGTACCCATCTGCTATGAGCGTCAATCATTGCGTACCGTTGTTATGCGCGCCGGCACTTCAAAGGGTCTCTTCATCAAAGCCACAGATCTTCCCGCATCACGAGCCTCGTGGCAGCACATTCTTCCTTCTGTGATGGGCAGTCCTGACCCATTCGGACGTCAGCTTGACGGTCTCGGCGGCGGTACTTCTACCACCTCTAAAATTGCAGTCGTCTCGCAAAGCTCCACCCCCGAGATTGCGGACGTGGACTATATTTTCATTCAGTGCTCCATCGACAGTGAGAAGCTTGACTTCACCGGTAACTGCGGCAACATTCTCAGTGGAGTCGGTCCTTTTGCACTCGAAGAAGGTCTCATTCCATCTCGAGTGCTCGCTCCTCTGACTGCACTCGCAAGGAACAACGCCGGTCGTGAAGAGAAGATTGCATTGACGCTGCGATGTCTCAACAACGGTCAGCTCATTAGATCGACTTTCCTCGTTCGTAATGGCAAGCCCGTCGAGAACGGTGACATGGTCATTGACGGCGTTGCAGGAATGGGCTCGCCAATCCAGCTTGACTTCCTCGACCCAGCTGGAAGCATGTGCAAGTCGCTCTGCCCTACCGGCAACGTTGTCGACTTGCTGCAGGTGGAAGGAGAGGATCTCCGAATCGAAGTCTCTTGCGTCGATGCCGCCAATCCCTTTGCGTTCGTTCGTCTTTCTGACATCGAAGATTCTTTGCACGGTGACGAAGCAGCTGATGTGCTTTCTCGCCACTCTGCACGAATCGAGCGCATCCGACAAGCAGCAGCTGTTGCGATGGGTCTCGCACCAGACACTGCAACAGCTGCGCTGACCAAAGGAACACCGAAGATCTGTCTTGTCTCGCCACCCCTACCTGGCTCAGGAGCTCACCTCCAGTCCCGCTCCTTCTCAATGGGACGACCACATCCAGCACTCCAACTCTCTGGCGGTGTCTGCCTTGCAGCGGCTTGCTCGATCCCTGGCTCAATACCAAATCAAATTTTGATGGATGGTACAAAGATGATGCCAGAGAAGTTGCGATTCGGACATGCATGCGGAGCTATCGAAGCGACAGCCGATGTCGAAATTGATCCTAGCAGCAACGTGGGTGTTCACGTCAGATGCACCTCGCTGTTCAGGACAGCGAGAAAACTTGCTAGCGCTGAAGCCTACTATCTCGCACCTACTCAATAGTGTTGAAGGATTCAAAGGGGAGGTTCGCATCCCTATGAAGAGCATCGTCTGATTAGATTTAATTCACAGGTCTGACAATTTATCGCACTGAAGACAAGCTTCGAGCTCAGCCGCGCACATATCATTGACAAGTGGTTCGGCCGTTGCCATTCGAATAACCGCTAGTGTTATCAGCATGAACAAGACAAGATTCCAAAGACCACGCCCGCCAGCAACAGGGCAAAGCATTTTCTACACCACGTTGTAATGTAATTTACACCACGCCGTAATTCCTTGACTCTATCGATGCATACTTTCGCCATGGAACAGCATTCAGGGCCGGCCAATAAATTTTGTGCTCAATTTAGGATCTCACATATTGTCTGGCCTCGAAAAGGCCAGCTGCAACCACGCGAGCCTTGTGTGCCGACCAACGGCTTGCCGGAAAAGAGCTGCAGGTTTGAATCGACGGACCGCAACATGCGACATTTTGTTCGATCGTGCGGTCGGCTTGCTTGCTGTGTGTTTTGGCTCTTCTTCCTGCATCTCAGCGTATGTGTCGAAGTTGAGTTGAAATGCGCGTTTTTGTAGTTTTTCGAATTTTCAAGATCGATGCTGCTCAGGGGCAGTGTGAGGGGGAGACACGCTAGAAATGCAAGCCAAAACTTATACACGAACGACCCTGACGATCTCTGCTTGAATACAAGTTGGCACAAGCGAGATTTCAAGAGTGAACGCGACTTTGGAAATCTTGCGTGAGCAGCGCGGCGGCCTCGCTTTCCCGAGGACACACACCGCCGGACTGGCTAGACTTGGCTTCAGACCGCAGGTGCAGGATGGCAGGCCTGACAGTCGTCGGCAGCAGCACCAAAATATCAATTCAAACTGTAATCGGGCTGCCTTGACTCGCCTCGCTGTGCTGTGCTGTGCTGTGCTGTGCTGTGCTGCGTGAAATGGAGAAGGGTTTCAGTTCGATTCATGTCTCCAAATCTCGCCCTTCGCTCGCTCGGTGCTGTGTGTGTTCTCGTGCTGTTGGCTGGCTACTGTAGCTACTGCAGCCAAGTTGGATTTCCACACGCCCCGCCTGTCTCTGTGTGTGTGTCTGCCGAAAAAAAGTGGGCGGCGCGGTTGAGGGGCTTTCTCGAGTTTCAGTGCGTGAGTGTGTGTTCTTGCTGCAGCTCGCAGTGTGGGTGATGGCGGAATCGCTGGCCAACACTTTCCTGCGACAGCAGCAAACAGCAAACAGCAAACACAGCTTTCCATCTCTCGTCGCTATCATCACTATCACACTCCGCATCCTCGACCATCACATCCATCCTTCTCGATCTTCGACACCGCCCTTGCTGGCTTCCTTTCGGCTCCTTCCCGCGCTCTTCATTCACAGGCAGGACCATCTTCGCTTCATACAACACACGCACGCGCACAGGGTTTGCACCACTCTAGCACCTGTTCAAAAGCTGGATCTTCGTCCGCACCTCGCTTCCATCGACAAGTTGCAATACAGCGTATCAACATCTTCCAGAGCGCTTTCGATTCGTCATTCATCCGCACACTTCAGCGTATCTGAACGAAGCGTCAACTCATTCTACGTTACACGCTCCGACTCAACCTTGCAAAGGTCACACATCTACCTTACAACTTTCCTATAGCGCCGCCATGTTGAGGTTGCTTTATTCAATACTCGCCGTCTCGGCTCTCTTTGCTGGCGTTTCAGCGCAAACATACGGCATCGGTGTTCCCAACAATGCCACCTCTCTAATGGGCACATGGAGTACCGGCTCAGGTCACGTCCTCACCGGTCTTAACTTTTACGATCCCGCCAACAACTCTTTCATCTACCCTACCACCGCAGGACAGTCGTATAGCTTCACAAATGATGGCTACTGGGAGCAAGCGCTGTACCTCTACAACACCAACCCAGCGAAACCCAACTGTGTCTCGGCGCAACTCATCTGGCAACACGGCACTTACCTCTTGAACAGCAACAACACCTTGACGCTCAACATCTTCAAGGGTGACGGTCGTCAACAGGTTTCGAGTCGTTGTGCGGAGAATTCGAACTATGTTCAGTCCTACGATCAGGTGGAAAACATGCAAGGTTTCGAGATTCATTTGGATACCCACTACAACTCGCCAGCATACGTTCTCAAAATGTATGAGTTCGACGGCACTCCTAAACCGCTTATGTACCAGGTATTCAACCCTCCCCAGATGCTGCCAACAGAACCGCTACACGAGCAAGTCTTTGGTGAGCTCAATGGGGTGTAAAAGATTCGTCATTCACAGGAACGAAAGGCGATCCGCGTCGACGGTCCACCCACGAGATCTTGTGCACCCGGCTTGCCGGAAGCCCGCTTCTCTGCATCGCAAAGAGCTTCAATGCATTGCCTTTCCATCCAGCTTCGACGTCGCCCCTTGTCTTTATCGATGGAATCATCAGACTCGCGTCGGGCGACGTGGAAGGTCTCTTCACTTCTTCTCTCATCTGTTTTTCTAGAACGCTCGTTTTTGTTTTTTTTTCTCTCTCTTGCATCTTCTCGGACAATAATCTTACTTCTTCTTGCATATCATTGCCATCTTGAGTCTGTGTTGTCTGTGTGATGGAGGACGGGGTACTGCCTTTGGCGTGCCATCAAACTCGCACAAATGTACTGAATGACTGACTGGCAGACGTCTTGCTGACACCGGGATAGTACTCGAGTCGAAGCGATCCCTTAAAGTTATCTTTTACATTCGGTTGGAGATGCTCATGCAGACAAGTTTGTTCTCATCGTGCTACGCAGCCATCTGATGCGGGCATAACATTATGAAGTTTCAGACTGCCCTGCCGGCTCTTGAACACTGATCAAGCATGTTTTCTAAGCTGTATTGAAGAATCTATGGCAAGTTAAACAACCAACGGGTATTGTACATGGCAGCATCGGCAACTTCGGCGATCGTAACACCTTTGACACTAGCAACGGTGGCAGCTATCAAGCCGATGATGCAGGGCTCGTTGCGACCTTTGACCATGGAGTTGGGGTTCCATTTTTCCTTTTTGACGGAGGGAGGTTGGTAGAGCGCGTGCAACTCCGGGTGTGACTGCTTGAAGGATTGGATGTGGGAATGGGAAGCGTGGGTCGAGCGGGGATCGCACCAAGGTGCATCTGTTTCCAACATGAGCCGTGAGAGCGGGATGTGCTGCAACACGTCCAAGTTCTCTTGCGTCTTGAGCGAACATCCATTGATCCCGATGAATAGGCCTAGCTCCAACAATTCCTTGACTTCTTCTATCGTGCCGGTGAAGCTGTGTACTACGCCCACCCTCTTCGCTGAGGCATCTTGGTTGTGCTCACCCGATCTGTTGCTTTTGAGTGCTGCGTCAATTTCGCCTATCCTTGGCTTGAGGATGTCGACAAATTCTCGATGTGCTGCTCTGGAATGCAAGAAGAGCGGCAACTTGACTTCCACTGCCAAATCTAGTTGCGTTGCGAAGTGTTTCTTCTGCACATCGGCAGGCGAAAAATGTAGCCTGTCGTAGTCCAAACCGCACTCTCCTACCGCGACGACTTTACCTTTGCCTTTCTCCGAGGTGATCACCTCTTTGATCCTGTCAAGATAGTCATCGGCACCTTCAGCGTGCGATTCCATTTCGGACGTTCGCGTGGGATGACATCCCGCCGTCGAGTAAAAGCCGGGGTATTGACGTGCAAGTTCCAACGCTTCGTGTGATTCGGCTAGATTGCCTCCGGTCAAAATTTGAGCGACGACGCCTGCAGAGGTAGCGCGAGAGCAGACAGTGTCAAGGTCGTCGGCATGGGCTTGCTTGCCGTGGTAGGAGCCGCGAAAGACGGGGTCGGTGAGGTTGACACCGATGTCAATGAATCGAGGTTGTGCGGCGGACATGCTGCGAGGAAGTGCCGAGCGATGAACGACTGATTCACGAAAGAGTGGGTACGGGGAACCGAATCGAGTTGTAGTTCGCAGAGCTGTCCAAAGCATGTACTTTACTTGACGTCGACGGCAGCTTGAAGACGATGTTGGTATAACTTGGGTGTCAGGAAGAAGTGTCAGAATTGACGTTCAAGCCTCCACACCAACACTTGCAGGCAGCAAAACCGAAACCATGTTTGGCCTAGAGCTCTAACATACAAGAGAGTAGAGTTGTCGGACGATAGACGCAGCACGTTTTGCTCACACAGCCTTTGCGGAAATTCCGAGGCTGTCTTGAAGATTTTGTGGCACGAGTTGAGGTTGCCGCATCCGATCAGACCGAGGCAGCATGCCGCTTGCATCAAGAGGGTTAAGGGCGATCCCATGTCTTGGCGCACAAGCCTCTCATTCGCCCTCTCTAGATTGCAGAGCTCATTTGCACAATCGAATGAGGAAGCATACATAGTACGGCTGTGAGTGAGGCAGACTTGCTACTTCGCTGCCAACATGGACGGAGAAGCCGACAAGAGCGGCAAAGGTCAAATCGGAACTCAGCCGCAGAAGGAGAGGGAACGCGAACGCGCAGTTCTTCTAGCAACACACAGACCTAAATGGAACAGAAAAGTGGAAATTTGTAGCTGAGAAGAAAGTCACACAAATTTGGGGTGCTTGTCGAAAGTGCGTCTTTCGGTCATGGCGACCTTAGCTTTCCGGCTGTGCACCGGGCTGAATGAACACACAGAAAGCTGCAAATCGGCCGCTGTGACCCGACGTTTGGACAGACAGCCAGTCAAAGTCGCCGTTGTGCGTGTGTCTGAGCGTGATGGTTGGGTGTGAATACCGTTGCAGACAAAGCGCTGCTGATTTCTCAAAGTGAAAGTGAGCTTTCTCCACTCAGCCAGAAAAGAGGCGCGCGGGTGGTTCCGTGCGTTGTCTGCCACTTCCCTTGAACCCTGTGTCCAGCATCTTGGCGTCGAGACACCTTTGCTCTTCTCGTCATCATCTTCCTTCATTCCAATACCATCACATCAAGCAAGTGCACACCCTATCTTTCGAGTCCAGAGCTCACACCAGGCTTCCAGAAGCAAGCTTCCTCACGCTTCGGCAGCATTCGCTTTCACTGCACTTGCGTGCTCGACTCCCAGAGCAGCCGGACTAACTCGAGACATTCACTTGTCATCGGACGCTTGCCGACCGCAAAGCACATTCTTTCCGCGCTCAAAGCTCGATCAACATGGCAGCATCCGGTTCCTCATATCTCGCCGCCAAGGGCATGGCTTGGGCCAGTGGCTCGTTGCTAGCTGCGAGCAGAGCCAGACCCTCGTTGCGTCCCACCAATCAGGCCGACGTTCTCCAGATCTTCGTCCCTGGTCTGAGACAACCCACCGCCGGCTTCTCCACCGCTCTCACAAAACACTACCATCAACGACGCAGAGTCGAAGAGACACAAGCCCTCGTTCGACGCAAATTCGTTCGCCACCAGTCCACAGAAACGCAACAACAATCCTCCACCTCCTCCTCTACCAACCACAGCTACCCACCGCCTAGCTCACTGGCCAAAGATGGCAAGACTGACACCTCTCCGCAGTACCAGGGTCAGTCGGCTGGTGCTCCTCCCAAGGCACCCACCATTAGCCCGCTTCCAGCATCAAACAACACTGCTGCCGAGCTTGGCTCAGCTGCCAACCAGACATCTGCGTCGCAGACCATGCTCGCAGAGCAAAAGGCGAAAGAGAAAGAGCTTGAAGCCAAGAAACCCAAAGGTCCTCTCATGACCCGTGTCTGGGCCAAGGTCAAGGAAGAGGCGCTTCACTACTGGCACGGCTCCAAACTTCTCGGCAAAGAGGTTCGCATCTCGTGGCGTCTTCTCCGTCGACTCATGCTCGGATACAGTCTCACACGCAGAGAGAAACGTCAGCTCAAGCGCACGTTCGCCGATCTGTTGCGTCTCATTCCATTTGTGCCCTTCATTATCATCCCTGCTGGTGAGCTCTTGCTACCTGTCGCCATCAAGATCTTCCCCAACATGCTTCCCAGTACCTTTGAGAGCAAATTCTCCGTTGAAGAGAAGCGCAGAGGTCTGATCAAGGTCCGTCTCGAGATGGCCAAATTCTTGCAAGAGACCATCAAGGAAGGCGGTCTCCAAGCTACCGACAAGGTCAAGACCTCGGAAGAGTTCAAGGAGTTCTTCCGCAAGGTTCGATCCACCGGCGAGTCGCCCAGCAACGAGGACATTATCAAAGTCGCCCAGCTCTTTGAAGATGATCTCACCCTCGACAACTTGACACGTCCCCAGCTCGTCAGTGTCTGTCGATACATGCAGATCAACGCTTTCGGTACCGACAACTACCTTCGCTACCAGATCCGTCACAAGCTCAACCGCATCCGACAAGACGACATTGTTATTTCGCATGAGGGTGCTGAGAACATGTCCAAGCTCGAGCTCGTTAGCGCTTGCCAGAGTCGAGGTATCCAGACCGCCAATCTTTCAGAGGATCGATTGCGCCAGGAACTCCAGCAGTGGATCGACTTGCATGTTCGTAACAGGATCAGCGGTACTTTGCTGGTGCTCAGCAAAGCCTTCAACTACGTCGCTGCCGGCAACAATGACGACAATGCTCAGTCGCATCTGCGCAGTCTCGAATTGACGCTCAGCAGCTTGCCCGACAACCTTGTCAACGAAGCCGAGCTTAGCGTCAACAGCGAAGGTGCCACCAACAAGCAGCGTCTCGAGGTGCTCCAGCAGCAAGAAGAGCTCATCGAAGATGAAGCCGAGCAGGAGCAGGAAGAGGCTGCTGCACGTGAAGCTGATAAGGAGCGTCGCAATGCAGAGAAGGCACGACTTGCAAAGGAGGAGGAGGAGGCTCGCTCCCTGTTGCCCAAGAAAGAGACCGATCCTGCTGTTGAGGACGCTCGCATGACCAACGAGCAGCTCACCGAGCTCGGCGAGGCGCTCAGCATCTTGTCCGCCAAGTCGTCCGTACTCAAGGAGCGCGAGGAGCTTGCTCAGCTCATTAAGGAGGTCAGCTCCACAGCTGAAGCAACCGAAGAGTCCGCTGCTGCCGCTCCTTCGTCGCCCAAGGCCGATGCTGACAAGCCTGCCGCCAAAGAAGAAGCCAGCGCATCCGAGAAGACTGAAGCCAGCTCATCGTCGTCTGCCTCGACCCGCAGCATGACCAAGCGCATCAAGTCGATGCTCGAAAAGATCGACAACCAGCTCGAAGAATACGATCGTGACGTTGGTTCGCGCATGAACCTCATCGAAACCTCAGCCACAGGCAAGATTTCGGTTGATGACCTTGAGCAGGCATTGCGACTCATCAAGCACAAGCCCGAGGACGAAGTCATCGAGAAGATCGTTGACAAGCTCGATGTCGACCACGATGGTCTCGTTCCCCTCGATGACGTGCTCGAGCTCGCCCAGGCAGAGACCGGGTTGGGTATCTTGCGGGACGAAGGTGTCAAGCAGATTCACGCTCAGGGCAAGAAGATCCGCGATGGCGATGCACTTAAGCCTAAGAAGAGCGACATTGTCGAGAACTGAGCGCCTCCCTTCCATCGCGATCCTACCATCATCTCTCTTCTACACTTGTCACATTCAACGCCGTCTTATATCGCACTTTCAGCACCATCATCACCACCACTATTATACATCGAAGTACTCGTAATCAACCATGCATACCGTTTCTCTCAACTCTAAATCTTGTTTGGTCTGCAGCGCTGAAGCACCGCGAGTACGCTGAGGTCAATTAAGGTTTGCGCCGACCACAACGACTCTTGACGACAAACGCTACTTCTTCACACAATTCGTGAGTGCAAGCGAAGTCAAGAAGGAGTGCGGAAGACACCTGGCCAAAAGCTGAGTCGAAGGTGCGGAAGCACCAACAGAAGAGGTCGGTGGTTGTTCGTTTCGCCGGTCTGCTACAAGCATATAAGGCGCACTTGAACGAGCTTTCCCCCTTTCCCCCTTCCATCATCCCTTTCTCGCCAAGTCCCCTCATTCCCCTTTCCGCTTACCCTATCCTACCCAACATACACACGCTACCATTGACGACTCCTCCTGAATCATCAACGCATCGCCATTCTGTCACCCCAGATAAGCAGCAACGATGGGCGACTTCACGCTCCTCGCCGCCAACTGCTTTGTCCCCTGCAACAAAGTCGACATGGAGTTGACGATCAATACCATCAAGCGCATGCCTGGCTTCCTTCGACTTAAGCAGTTCGACGAGCTCGAGAAGAACAAGCACGCTCCTGAGGACGACGAACACATCTGGGTTTGCGCCGTCTACAAAGTTCGCGATGAAGAGGTAGCTACCATCATTCGCGTCCTCCGCGCACTCCCATATTGCCAAACCCTATGGCTTCCCGACAACGCGTTTGTCAAGGACGAGATGCTCGAACTTCGTCACCATCCAAGATTTCAGGGCGGCGATAATGGGCATTCTAGTGACGATCATGCAGACGATGACGTTGCGAGCGGCAGTGGTGATACCGCTGGACCTAGCGGGAGTGCGGGACGTAGCACTGCGGAAAGAAGTAGCGGAGCGGGGAGCAACAGCCTGTCTGACGATAGCAAGACGAACGATACAGATGAAGACGAGGTCATGTACATTGGCAAAAGGACCTTGAAGAGACCCTTGACACAGACCGAGGCTGAGGAGCCCAGTTTCCTGGAGCGATTGCAAGCTCGAATGCCCGTTGCTCAAGCTGCGCCACCCCCAAAGAACGTACCACATTTCCTTGCCGACATCATCGGACCCTGGCGTAGATTCACCGGCCATGGCGACACATCGGCACGGGACGTAAATCTTCCTCCGCGAGCTCATTTCACTGCATTGTCCACAATAGATTCTCTTGACAATCGTTCCTCGGCAGAATTTTACACCAACGTCGTCGGCATGGTCGACACCATCAGCGTGCTAACGGTGACCAACACTGAGCCTCATTGGCGAATCGAGATCGTTGATACGGCCAACCCTAATGATCGCATCCCAGTCTACTTGTTTCCGGCTAATCATTTGAACCTTCCACTCGGCTCTGAGCTTCCCGGTATTAAGGCAGGCGATCTCTTGACGGCACTGAACGTGTGCGTGCCCGCAGATAGAATGTTCGTTGGTGTGAGGTGGGATTCGACCCTCTTCCTGGCTGAAAACCTCGCCGAGTCATGTATTGCAAAGGTCGACGTCGTGGTTTGAACTAAGAAGGTCGACGATGTGCCTCTTAACGTGGCTCTAATTTTCACTCAACACCATCGGTCAAAAGGACCTAGAGCAGCAAACGGATGATTCCAAAAGATGCGTTGCAAAGTTGTCGATGCGGTGTGGCGCTATGTGAGCGCCTTGATATCATGTATGATGACAGCTTCCGTACTCGAACCCATCCACCCTCGATCTCCTGATGCCGATATCAAGAACCTGCAGCTCGCATCCACCAACACGCTACTCAAGCTCGCGCCATGATGGCCCGCAACGATCTTGAACGGCACCTTCAATTCTCCACCCTTCCCAGGTCCCGGCACGAACTCTGTATCCCAGAGCCTGATGTTGTCATAACTTCCGCACACGATATGCCGCGAATTCGGCATCGATGCCAACGAGTACACCGCCCCTGAACCTGTAGGCAATCGTAACGACCGCACGAACCTTGGCGAAGTCGGCATCCGCAAATCCCACTCATCTACACTTTCGTTCCTGCGACCGACATACACTTTGTCCCCTGTCGAATTGAAGATCGCTGATTGACACCAAGGTGGGACCTTTGCCGGCAGCGGTAACGAATGGACGCCCTTGGCTTCACCATCGGAGTTGGTATAGGATGGGCAGCGAAGGTCCCAAAGGATGGCTTGGCCGGAGAGCGAGGTGGAAAGCATGACGTCTTGACTGAAGGTAGAAAGAGGAGCGTTGAAAGAAGAGGCGATGCTGAAGCCTCCGAATGCTGGTTTGGGGAGGGCTTTCTTAGGTGCTTCGTCGGTGGGTGCTGTGGTGGTGGTGGTCGAGGCAGTCGAGCTGGCGCTCGGCTTGGTATCCTTCGTCGCGGTCGTTGCGGTTGTTGTGGCCGGAGTCGCAGTGGGAAGAGCAATCGACAACGAAGGTGAGCCGGTTCCAATGGGTGTGCCGTTGCCAGCCGGAAGCGTGCTGGACGAAGAAGGATTTTTGACCATCGTTCGACCTGCCAGTGGCATGTCCTCATCTGAAGACCCATCTTCATCATCATCGTCGGCATCACCGTCTGCATCTGCATCTGCATCTCCGTCCCCGTCAGCATCACCATCCATCTCCGCATCTCCGTCCCCGTCAGCATCGCCATCCGCATCTTCATCATCACCACCAAACAGCGAATCATCTCCGTCGCTATCATTGCCACCGTTCGCTTCTGCTTTTGCCCCGCTCTCCTTCTGGCTACCGCTCTCTTTGACCGACGAAGAAGGCGGCGGAGTGCCACCACCGAATAGGTCATCATCCCCACCCTCATTGTCCAAATCCTCATCCGCACCTGCAACCATCAATCCACCCGCTGTCGTTCCACTCGCTCCAGCCGAGTTCCCGTCCGCACGACTTCCGTCCGCTTTGGTGCCGCCACTTCCATCCAACGACATGCCAAGGCTGGCGTTGAGTTCGGCTTCAAAGGCTAGCTCTTCTTCGGTAGGATCATCGCCGCCCGATGGGTTGCCCAGGGAGGAGGATGGCGCTGAAGGGTCTTTTTCTTTCTTGACTTCGATAGCGGCAGCATTTGTGGCCAACGGAGTATCTGCTGAAGGCGACTTGGCGTCTTTGGAAGGTATTGATGCGTTGGCGTTCGTCCCATTGCTGGTTGAGGCGCCATTGCTGTCCTTCGTTGGTTCGGCTGTTGCGCCCGCTCTAGCTTCACTGCTATTGGTCGCAGAAGTATCCGCTTCAGTGGCTTTGCCTTCCGATCCTGGTTGCTCGGAAGAAGGCTGTCCACTGTCAGCTTGCCCAGCTGCACCATCCTCTTTGTCGTCCATCCTGTCACCGTCCGAAGAAGGTATGCTGGCGTCAGCAGCGCCATTCGGCCGCATTGCTGCATCCGAAGAAGCGTCTTTTGATGGATCATTGCTACTCGATGCATCCGCATTCTTTGCATCGTCCATCTCATTCGGCTTTCCATCTGCCGCAAGCTTGCCTTCCAGCGCCGCAGAAGCACCCTCATTCCGTGCCTTATCCTCCGCATCTTCCAGCTCCTCCACATCTCCACTTCCACCCGCAACCGCGGAAGCATGTATCGATACCGTCGGACTTCTCTCTCTCGCCCCATTCGCATGGCTTCCGCCCGCCGCTGCCCCACCATATGGTCGGAAAGCCAAACTCGATATTTGTCCAGCATGCCCTGCGAACTCCCTCACCACCTGACCCGTATTCAGATCCCACTGCAATACACCTCGATCCCACCCTCCCGAAATCATATTTGTTTCATCCGATGTGATCGCCAGTGCCGAAACGGCGCCTTTGTGTTTTCGAAAGACGTGTCGTGTGATCCCTGGTTCATGACGTACGCCAAAGAGGTTGATATTTCCTGATTCGGAGCCGCTGAGGCCCCAAAGGGAGTCTGGGTGGAGGGCGAGGCTGTGTACAATGCCTACTAGGCGGTCTTTTTCGGGTCCTGAGGGCGCATGACTGGCGGCAGAAGTGGAAGAGGAAGCGGAGCTGGAGGGAAGATGCTCTTCGTTTGCCCAAAAAGCTGTTAGAGTGCCGCCGCGGGTGATGCCTTCGACGAAGCCATGACGGACGTTTTGAGTGAGCATGGTTTTGCCGTTCATGGTTGCGTTGACGTCGTATTTGCGCACGAAGCCGTCTGAGCCACCGGTGAGAAGCGTTTGGCCGTCCAGTGAAAGGGCCATTGCGTGAATCTGGCTAGAATGAGGTGCTGCGGCCATGGGCTCGATGTGATAGCCAAGGGATGTTTCGACGCAAGAAGATGGCGGGCGGAAGAGTTTTCGTCGTTCTTGGACTTTGCGCAAGTAGGTCGCTGCGGAAAGAGCTTCTTCTCGTCTATTGCCGCTACGAAAGGCGGCTACCGAGGCGTCATCGCCATCGCCATCTTCTTCATCGTCCTCGTCATCATCAGCATCAGCATCACCATCGTCGTCGTCCATATCATCGTCATCGTCGTCCTGATCAATGTCGTCGTCCTGGTCATCGTAGTCAGGTTCATCGACAGGTTCATGTTCGTGCTCCTGCTCCTGCTCGTCGTCCATTTCAATGTCATCGTCCATGGCTGGCTATAGCGGAAACGACCTTAAAAAAGGTAGTCAAGGACGAATCAGAAGCTGTTCCTTCTAGGTGTTGTGTTGCCGAGGTTCTGTTAGGACTCCTGCAGCCGAAGTCGAGCCTGTAGTGGAGGTTGTACAGACGAAGAAATGAATGACAGTCTAGCAGTGCTCGTGAGGCGTCCTTTCGTCGGCCAATTGTTCCAGGTGACAGGGTATGCAGTGCGTAACGAGAGCGTCAAAAAGAATGTAGGATGTAAGGACGGAAGAAGAAGGTGATGGTGTCCGGTGTCTCTAGCAGCCGAGCATGTCAATCCTCACAGCTTGTCTTTTTAGACGTGGGGAAGATCCGCGTTCCGAGAGCGCGTTCTTCTCCACCGCGAAGTCAATCGCTCACTTTATCGGGCTATCGTTCGCTTTCTTAATCGGGATTTCGAGTTGTGCATGGTCCAAGCTCCCAATTTCACACCAAAAATCGCACATTTCGCAGTCTCACAACGCTGCGTTGAGTGGAGCACAAGTCGGAAAGGGGCTCAATCGTGCATCATCACATCATCCTCGCCCAGCCTTCTCCCTTCCTTATCGCGACCACAACACATACACACACCCTTTCCCTCCCAACAACACCTTTCAGCTTGACTCAAAATGTCGTCGGGCAAAGGTCAACGAGAGTCCGTCTTCCCTACACGTCAAGCGCTCGGCAGCGCCAAAACCCGTCTCAAAGGTGCCCAGACCGGTCATTCCCTGCTCAAGAAGAAAGCCGATGCTTTGACCAAACGTTTCCGCACCATCACGCACAAGATCGACGAAGCCAAACGCAAAATGGGTAAAGTGATGCAACAAGCGTCGTTCTCCCTGGCCGAAGTTCAGTATGCAACGGGAGATATCGGATACATCGTACAGGAATCCGTCAAGTCGGCTAGCTTCAGGGTGAGAGCGAAGCAGGAGAATGTCAGTGGTGTTATCTTGCCCGCTTTTGAGGCTGATATCAAGGACAAGTCGGGAGGAGGGGGAGGAGAGTTCTCGTTGACAGGTTTGAGTAGGGGTGGTCAACAGGTGAACAAGGCGAGAGAGGTGTATACGAAGGCATTGCAGGTGTTGGTCGAGCTGGCAAGTTTGCAAACGGCTTTCGTGATTTTGGATGAGGTGATCAGGATGACGAACAGGCGTGTCAATGCGATCGAGCATGTCATCATTCCGAGGTTGGAGAATACGATTAGCTATATTGTGTCCGAGTTGGACGAGGCGGATAGGGAGGAGTTCTTCAGGCTGAAGAAGGTACAGGCGAAGAAGAAGGAGAGAGCTGCAGCAGGTGAGAAGGCACGTAAACAGCTGCAGGAGGTCGATGACGAGGAGGACGGCGATGACGATCAGGATCAGGATGAAGGCAGTAACGAAGAGGAGGCCGCCCCAGCTGAGGAAGGTAAGAAGGAAGGTACAGATGCGGCGGCAGCGTCGTCCGAAGGGGCAAGCAAGAAGAAGAACAAGAAAAAGAAGAAGAAGGCCACCAACGCAAGCACTGCCAATGACAATGAGGAAGAAGAGCAAGGCGGCAAAGACTTGCTCTCCGGTGGCAAGGACGAAGATGTTATCTTCTGATCTTGCTATCGCTCGTTCCGCTACTCGAGCCCTTCCTTCCGACGCTGGCTCTTCTTTTCGTATCATGTCTCGTTCATACCATTTCATGTTTGCAATTTGTTCATCTGTCTCGTTTATACACATTCGTTCCGTGGAGCTCAAGCCTGACCGTGCTGTACAAGGTTGGTTGCGTCGCTTCAAATTTCAGGTTCGAGAGTGAGAACGACGAAAGCACGGTCGACTTTGCATTGCCTCTCCATAGCGATGCAGACGAGGAACGAGATGTCCACGTTCCATATTGAGCACAACATTTTCAGCCTCGAGTCGCAAGTAGCAGCTGAGCGGACACTTGGGGTAACGAGCGGACGAGACATCCTTTAACCGGTGCCGTGACATCGTGTGATTTGTCCCTCCATAAAAGATTGGCATGCAACTACAACCATGGTGAAGACGCTGTTGTTGTCGTTCGAGCAAGCAGATAAGCCTCGCAGCCTAGGGTCTTCCACCAGTAGCTGCGGTTGAGGGTCAGGCACATAGACTCGCTGTGAATCGCATCCTTTCTTTCCTTTCACAGCGCTAGCAACACCTGCTCCTTTGTCAGACCGTCTGTATTGAGTCCAATTGGCTCAGGGACCCGCTTGACACGATGCATGGTCCTGTCAAGTTGCTCTTCGAGCTGGGCAACGATGGAATTCAGTTGGGCAAGCAGGTCCCCGGGGAGAGCCTTTGAATTGACGTTGACAGTTTCTTCTTCCTCATCATTGCCCATTAAGGAGGCCTGCTGCATAGCGGCATCTGCATTGACTTCCTCACCTCTATTGTTGAGAGAGCTGTCATGCACTTTGTCTCCCTTAGTCTCTTTGGTACCCTGCTGCTGATATCTTGAGGCCCATTTTTGTCTCTTTATGGTTTGCACTGCCTTTGCCAAGCTTAAGGGAGGATGCTTGTCTGAAATGAGCTCATGCTTGAACCTCTTGGCAAAGTCTTCCACCTTTTTGTCATGCCCTTTTAATGATGCCAGGCACTCTGACCACAGCTGACCTGGGAAGATTCACCATCAAGGTAGGCCTGATGAATCAAATCCTTGAGTACCTTGAGCATGTGGGTTTCTTTGTTGCCAATTATCTGGAATGCCGTTTGATGTACAAAGAGACTCAATTCCACAAGATCTGCAATGTGCAATGTTGGATGGGCAGACTTAGCAATGTTGTATGTGCTGATGGTTAGCCTGATGTTGTCCAAGCAGTGCTGATACCACTGACCATTGCCAAACCAAACATGCAGATTTTATCAATGCTTTGGGGTTGAAGAAGTGAAATGTTCTTCATGTCCATGACTCAAACAAATGTAGGGTCCAGATACTTGGACATGTCAAGCAGGTGGTCAGGCCAGTGCAGAAAGTGCTGCAAGACTGAGTAGCCCTCTGATCACAGAGGCCTAGTTTCTTGTTCAGCAGATTCCGCCTTGTTTGGCTTTGCCAGAGCGTCCTTGCAGTCTGAGCAGTATTCTCTCCCACACCTCCTGCAGTACCAACTTGCAGAAAAGATACTGGTAGCGCAGAAGTTGCATGTTTGTCTGCAATCCATTTCTTGTGGCCTCTTCAGGACTTGCAGCTGTTTGGCATGGTTGAGTTCTGCATCAAGCATGGGTAGCAAAGACTTGGCTAGTGTTTTCTGGACCTCTTCCAGGCTGGTTTTTGACAGAGTGCAGTGCATTGGAAGATCCATGACATCGTTTAGATTGATTGAAGAAGCAAAGATTGGATTGGGACAATCTTTGATAGGTCCAACAAAGATCTTGTCCATCTTTGCATCCACAGGAAGAGCGCAGAAGTCCTTGAAACAACAACTGTTGTTCAAAGGCTTTGAGATGCAGTAGTAGCACTTGGCAAAGGGGGAGACGTGCTTGCTTGTGCAGTTGTGCAGCTGCAGTTTGTATATGTTGCCTTTGTCGTCTTGGACATGACAACCTTGTCTTTGCATGCTTCGTCTCTTCTGCATCATGCAGTGTTGGCTTCTGTCAAGCTCCGCTGTGGTTGCTCTATGCTTGCCTTTGCTTGAAGAATCCATAGTTGCTGTTGGTAGGCAATCAAGTTGATGTTGGATGTTTGGTAGGTCCATCAAAAATGTTGATTTTGCACCAACAGGAATAACTCCCTTGAAACAACAAGGGTTGTTTTAGGCTTTAGAATGCAGTTAAGCTTCGAGATGCAGTAAAACTCTTCCCAAATTGATCGATGTTGGCCAGTCTTTTGACCTCCAAAATCCAGCACCAAGAGCAGCTCTTTTGGTTGCTTAATTCACCAAAAGTGGAGAAGAACTTGGCAACTGAGCACCCTTGGGACAGGGCTGATCTGTATCCACTTGCACAATCAAGCACTTTTCAGTAGTGAGAGGCAAGATTTTTTGGCTATCAAACTTTGTGAGCAAAATCAGGTCTGCAACCTAGTGAAGATGCTTTCAATTGCTGGCTTTGAGCATTTCCGCAATCTCTGCACGCTTGCTCGGATCTTCAGACACGTCCTTGGCATTGGCATTGCTGTGTTGCCGCTACCGGTAGCGTAGTTGCTGGAGAGCACCGATTCAAACTACAGGCAAGGCACCAGCATGTCTGTGTTCAGTATGCGCAAAATGGGCGATGTATTGCTGCGATTCTATGACCAACATGCGCTGATAAGCAACGAGAGAGCAGCACCAACAACTACACCCACCGTCGATGCAAAGACCAGACGCTCTTCGTCTTCCCTCTTCCTCCTCGCGCCTTCTTCCGCTGCTGTTGCCAAACCGGCCTCCAGCGTCGGTGGCAGCTGTTCTTCCACTTCGACTAGCGTTGGTTGAGGCGGCGTTACCACTTCCTCCGACTTTCGACTTTCCTTCGTCTCCCTCTCATCCTCTTCCGCTATCCCGACTGCAGCTCCCGATTGCTGAGCCAAAGCGTCTTCCAACGACTGCTTGAACTCCTCAACGCTCTTCAATATCAAGCCTCTCGATTGTTCCTCTGCGCTCACCAATCTTTCTTCGAAAGTCTGTGCCAACCTCTTTCTCTTATACGGTTCCACCAAAAGAATCGCCAAGATGAACAAAAACGCATTCAACCCGGCCACCACCAAACTTCCGTACGTGCTCCAACCTCTCATCCTATCTGACCAGATCTGTTCTTCGTGATACCGCACCATCACTGCTTTCATAAGCTCGTCAAAGGCGAGTTGAACTTCGGCTTCAGTACGTTCGAGGTTTTGTTCGGCGTTGGCTTCGGATCGGGTGAGAGCGTGTTCTTTGCGCAGCAACTCGGTGTAGCGGGAAAGGTCGGATTCGGACCATGAGTTTTTGCGGGACAGAAGGTCATTTGTCTCGCGCTGACTGGAAGAGCGTTCTTGGACGGAGAGGAGGTAGGCCTTCTTTGCTTCCGAAGCGAGAGTGCGGGCTGAATCGAGGGAGCTTTCGAGCGTGGTAATGCGCGATTTGAGGTCTTCAATGGCGGAATAGCCCGAGTAGGTGTTGTACTGTGCGGAAAGGCTGGAAAGTTTGCTGCGAAGTGTGGTGGCGATGTCACGACCGCGTGTTGAGGCAGTGGCGAGAAGCGTGGAGAGGGAAGAGGAGGATGTGAGGCCGTCGAAGGATGGTAGCGAGGATTGTGCTGCACGGAGCCTATCCCAGATCTTGTCTTGAGGAGAAGCAGAAGAGGGGGACGATGACTTGCGGTCTGCATCGCTGTCAGATGATGTGCTTGTTTCGGCTGCCTCTTTTGGCTCTTCTGATACTGCTGCTGATGCTCTTTCTGGTGTGTCTGTCCTTTCTTCTGCTATTGAGCTGTTCGTAGGTGGTGACGCTTGCTCGAATACCGCCTTGATGCTTGAGCCTGGCGCCCTGGAGCTCTCATGACTTTGAGCTGCATCATTAGTACTATTCGCAGCATCCTTTTGCGAGTGCACGTCTTCCACTTTTGAGTCCACCGATCGAGGTCGGTCCTTTGATTCGTCGGAGGAGCGAGCTATTGAGCAGGAAGCAAAGCCGCGACGAGAGAAAGACTTTTGGCAAAGCTGCTTCAAAGGCCTTCCTTGACCTATCGCATGGGTTGCAGAAGCGTTTCGATTGCTGGCAAAGGTGTTGCGAGCGCTTACTTGAGGTTTGCGCAAGGTCGAGCATGATGGGACCGAGAAGAGTTCTTGACTTCCGTTGCTCGCCGTACGTATGGACCTGCTGCGCGGACCAGCAGCCCTTGCTATTTGCGTCAGCAAGCTCCTCGTGAGCGTGTGTGACATGCTTTCTGTGCCGATGATCTTGGGTTGGAGTGTTGATGTCTGAAGAAGGAAGCTTGTACTCCACTCGAAGTGCGGTTAGACCATCTTCGGCAAAGTCAACCGGAAGACTTTGAGAAAAGTGACACTTTCCCCGATGTGGTCACATCTGGAATCGGGCGCATTCTTCCTCATTTACGCGTTGTGCTGACGCGCTTGAGGCTGAGTTGCCTCAAACCAACACTTTCTCGTTTTGCCTCCGCAGCCGCACACCTTCCACTCGATCGACTCAGCCTTGACTCTTCCCTCCATCACTTCCTCCTCATTAGCGTCAATACATAACTCTACCAATCTTACAACAAGATACCTCGTCAAGATGGACAAGCCAACACCAATGATCAACTCCTCCATGCTGTCGCAGTACGCTGGTCAAACCGTTCGCATCGTTGGCAAGATTCAAAAGTACAACGGACAGACTATGCTCATCCAATCCTCAGATTCGGGAGTTGTCGAGGTCGCACTCAACCCAGACTCCGATATCAGCGGAAGCGGATACGTAGAGGTCACCGGCAAAGTCTCGGAAGGTGGAAGCAGCTTGGATGGTAACCAGATCAGGGAGTTTACTACTGTGGATTGCGGAGACAACGTTGGTAAGTTCTTACATTGTAGCTGGCTGCGGTCCAAGATGAGATGTAATGCTGACCAGAAGAAGCATCTACGACACCCTTGCTTTCCACTTCCATGACCCGTACAGACATGGGACTGGTCGAGAACGTCGTGCAGATCTCAGCGGCGTTCCCTGCGCTCTTCACCGAATCTGGTTAAGCGCAACTCAAGCTCGAATCCAACATCAACATTGTACATTACAAACCCTTCTTTCGATCTCCTCCAGCCTTCCGTCATATCGCATTCACCTCACTTTTCTGTCCCATTATCTCCTCTAGAATGAGGCTGTGTGAAGTCCGCATCGAACCACCATCCTTACTTTCTCTGAGGCAAATATGCAGGCGCAACGGACGCCCCGTTGAGGAGACAAGGGAGAGTCTAGTGTCATTAGCGAAGAGAGCAAGCAGGGAGCATTGGCCCGCATCTTCTAGCTACTGTGTAATAGGCTCAAGGATTGTACACGCTACCCAGCTTCGTGTCCCAGCCAGCTTCGCGAAACTCTGCACCGGCAGCTACCTCCTTACTGTCTTCCTTTGCTGGCTGCAGCCTTTCAATGTACTGCAAGCCGCGCGAGAGCTCCAGCCACGGCTCTGTACCCTTGACATATCTTGCACCTAGCCATCCGAAGAGCTTCTTCTCTGCTACTGCGGCTACGTAGCCCAGTGTCAGTGCAAGCTTGACGTTTCTCCCATCCGTAGCCTTTTCTGCGTCTTCGCCTTCAGGGGAAGAAGCGGACGTAGAAGGGATGCCAAAGCGTTCCAATGTTTCGAGTGCAGCTTCTCTGTCTTCCATCCGTGCGCTTTGAAGATGCGAGGACAGCAAGAAGTCGAACTGACGTTTGCGGACCCCTGTCTGGGATGCAAGACTTTGAGTTGGAAAGAAGTCGTCAAAGTCCGATATTGAGCTGACGCCCCACCTCCTTGCAACGATGCTTCCTAGAAGCAATGCCAAGCGAGCAGGACGGTAGGTCATGAGATCCGTATAAACGCCGTGTGATCGTGTGTATATAATCAGCTCTCGAGATCTGTCTTCCGCTGTGCTAGATTGAACGCAAAGTCCGGCATCGGCTGGATCGGTTGACTTGATCGTGAAAGTCCAAGCTTCCCCCTTGTCCTTTTGCAGCTGCTCCACTCTTTGCGATATCAGCCCATGCACGTAGTCTTTGGCGACCTTCTCTCCCCATCCAGCCTCAGGGTATGCGAGGCCTACACTAGCATCGCCCGTAGCGCTGTTCGAAGAGGAGCCAACTTGTCGGTGCGGTTGAATGCGGTTGACTGCAGGCGGTAGACCTACGCCATCGTACGCAGCTTCCTTGCTTTCTGTTGCTTCGTCGAGCTGCACCATATCCGGCCTACCAAAGGCATCCAGCCGTTTGGCGAAGTGAAGCTTTCCTGCCTCGTACAGTATCCTAAAGAAGGTCAAGAACAGGTCTACTGGTTGACGCAGCAGCGCAGCGTATAATGTGGCGGGCGATAGCGGTCGAACGATTCTACCTGTTACCACGGACTGCTTCGCGGCAGGCCGAGGAGAGATCGAGTCCAGCGTCGCCATGAGCTTTTTGACCAGCTTTGGCGGTGACGCAGACGAAGAGCCTTCGTCCGCTTCGACGAGAAGCAGCAGTCGAATGCCGAGCACAAAAGTAGCAGCTTCACCAGCTTTCGCATGCGCAAAAGGTTCCTTCAAAAAGAGCCGATAGTATCCACCCCTATCGTTGAACGGCGAAACATGAAACGACCTAGCAAACGTCCATTGATGATCGTATCCACCTCTCTTGCCCTCCTCCTTCTTCTCACCATCGATACCATCTTCGTTCTTCCCTGCTTCGAGAACGTAGATATGACGCTCGCTGAAGGTGTTATGTACCTCCAGTACGACGAGCCAGAAAGCGCCCCTCCACGTATCGTCTTTCTTGACAGGAGCATCTGACTGCGCTTCACCGTAGCCGTAAGGACGATAGCAATAGTGGACGGTGAGCGGGTTGATACCCGTAATGCCGGCAATGGAAGGCATGGTGACTGTCCATACGTGACCGAGCTCATCCCGCCAATCTTTCCAAGCGGGGACGCCGGTCTCGGTGACATCGGATCGTGTGGCGTCCGAGTCTTGGGGTCCGATAGAGAGAAAGCCGCGCTCTCGAAGCTCATAGGCGAGTTTGAGGAGGATCGAGCCTGAGATCCACTTCGCTTTCTCGTCCGTCATTGCTGCCTTCGACACCTCTTTCTGTTCCGAAGCGCCGGTAGCGTCTGGTGCTGAGAGCGGGATATGCGTTCGTAGATACCCACTGGGATGCAATCCCGTCAACGACCACGTATACCTATCGTTCCGACTCCGCTTCTCTTCCAATCGTCTGCGTTCGATTCGCTCAGCTGCACGCATCTTTGCTTTCCAATCCTGCTTCTCCTCTTCTCCTAGCCCTCCATTGCCAGCTGGGGTAACGCCACGTCGATCCGCGAGGGCAGCTTGGTCAACAAATTCGGGTTGAAGAACGGGTCCTTTCCAAGCGAATGCATGGCCTGTGTCGAGTTTGCGTGTTTCAAGCTGATCGAGACGAAGCGCAAGGTAGAGCGTATTATAGCGGAAAGCGTGCTGAGACTGCACGGGAAGGAAGCGTGCGTGACGAGTTTCGGCTGGTACGACCCACGCCGAGGTTGATGACGTTGCTTTGGGGGTAAAGAAGCGTTCGAGCAGCGATGGCAGTCGCTGGACGAGCCATAGACCGAGAAGCAGGTAGAGTGGAACAGCTTTGCGAGTGAGGAGCCAATCAGTGCATAGCCATGACTGAGATGATGTCGAGGCGCCAAAGCTGCCCATCCAGGCCGAAGGGTGAGATGCGTTCGTCATGATGTGCAGCTCCGCAACGGGAGGACGCAAGGAGACCAAGCGAGTCGAGAGCGAGACGAATTGAAGGCTTGAAGAAGATCAGAATTCCATGCTGAGCGAGAACGGCAGCTGAAAGGTGTGATGTATGCCTGGTATGGTGGTGGACGGGAAGAAGCGACTTGACGCTTAGGGTCTTGCTTGTTTGTGTGCATGTGCTCAGCACAAACCCTGAAAGCCTCCACACTCTCCGAGCGCGTTTCCGCGGCAAAGCAACATCGAGATCGACTGTGCTTCCTTCTCGTTAAGGGTCCACCCGACTCGCCCATCTTCGCTTCGATTTCTTCTTCCTCGACACATTCCATCCACTCCAACGTCACACACGATGTCAGGCCGCAAAGGCAACCTCGCCCCCCGCTCACTCGAATATCGGGCGCCCGAGGTACCTAACTTCCTCAAGGCGCTCAAGGCTCAAGTCGCTTCCAGCGAGCGATACTCTTCTTCTTCTTCTCGGGCCGGCGGAGACGAACTCGACTCTTTCGTCACTTCGACATCGAGCTCGTCTTCAGGCAAACGCAAAGCAAGGCATGACGATGAGGACGATGCGGCGCTGGACAGTGAGGACGAGATGAATGGTGCGCAGGTGGTCGTTCTTAAGGATGGGAAGCATTTGTCGCATCAAGAAGCGCTCGCTATCAAAGCGAGCCAAGCACAGGAGGAGGAGACGTCCGCAGCCCAGGGAAGTAGCTCAGCGGGCAAAGCGCAGAATATAGCATCAACAGGCAGCAGCGGTGGGTCAAAGAAGAGACGGGGGCCGATAGGCGTGCATGAGGAGGACAAAGCGAAAGAAGCTTCGATATCGGCACTCATAGAAGAAAAGCCACCGTCGGATAAAGAAGCTGGCAGCGCGAAGAAAGCAGGCTCAGGTCTTGATGATGTCAAGAAGATGATCAGAAAGGAGCGGGAAGCGAGAGCCCCAGCTTCACCAAAAGCCAAGGAAACGATCAGCAAAGAGGAGTCGAAAGAGGAGAAGAGGAAAGAGAAGAATGCACAGGCCAGGAAACTCAAAGCCAAATCAGGCAAAGGATTGAGTTTCGATTTGGACGACTAGAAGCACATATCCCTTCGCATTCTTAGCTGCCTATATTGGCACTGGTGAGTTTGATCTCAGGTCGGAGGAAGAGCATAGTCTAGCACTCAATCACGGATGGTTCAGCGGTTGTACTTCAAACGTCTTCCGTCTATTACTAAATTGTATCTGTGTCTATGAGTTTCAGTTCTACCTACAATCCATAGCTATCCGCCAGCCTCTCCAGCTTATTATACATCAAAAAGATGATCGCACTTGACGGGGCGCTCCTCAGACACGTCACTCCACAACCCGCGTACAGCCCTTTGATTCCTCTCGTTCTATAAATCTTCTTAAAGGTATCGTAAAAGCCTGTACCCTTCCACTTTTCTGCTGCCCCTGCTGGTGTTGAGGATGGTGAAACCGCGCGCATCTCTTGTTCGGTTTGCATGGTTGATTTGACGCAATCTGCGGGGAAGAGGACGACGTTGTAGCTGATACCTGCGAGAGCGCCTGCGCCGACGAGTTCGAGAGATGTGAGGTCCTTTTTGGTGACGTCGTCTCGTTTCCATTGAGTCTTCTTGCTGGCGATGAGGTAACGAGAACAGCTTTCAAAGGCGAGGAACCAAGCCATGCCGCCTCCGGTTTCGCGCAAGAGGGTACCGGTTTGACCGAGCCAGAGTCCTCGGATGCCGTCTGCTGCGATGGTGCGTCGAAGCAAGGTGATAGGTCCGTCCAGTGATTTGATAGCTTGCACTTGCGCTGCCGAGGATGAAGGGGTGGTTTTAGCGGAGGATCGAGCGATGGCGCTGGTGAAAAGCGATCGTTGCTGTTGTAGTTGTGGTGGAGGTCGAGCATTTGCACCAGCAGCGGCGGTTGTGGTTGCGGAAGTGGACGAAGGAGCGTGCTTCTCTCGTGTGATCATCTGAACTTGCATCTTGCACTTGATCAACTCGATGGGGGTCAAAACCAGACTCGTTACGGCACCAGCGCCTGCCGCTGCAATCGCAAGTTGAGGTATTGATAAGGGTGAGTCTGCGTCTGCTTGAGCAGCGGAACCACTCCGTGCTTCGCCATTGGACCATCGAATCGCCGACTGAATCTGGTTATACGTGAAGAACAAGCATGCGTTCTCGAGCGTCGCTCCGATCACGGGCATACTGAGACCACGATAAAGACCTCGAATCCCCTCTTGCAGATACGTTTGCTTGAAACAGTCGAAAGCGCCAGCATACCGTGGTGGTCGATCGGCCGATTGTGTCTGTAGTCGTACTTTGACGAGATCAAAAGGGTGTTCAAAGACTTTGCTGACCATACCTGCGATCGAACCAAAGGCGATATCTTTGGAAGCTTGGCTGAGTCGTCCAGTCGATGACTCTGGCAGAGCCAGCGCCAAACCTTCCTCCTCGTTTGGCGAGAATGCCATGATTCGCAATTGCGTTGTTGGTGGTGGAGACGTTGATGCTGGCATAGTTGTGAAGCTCTGCTGCGAATACTCCTCCCGACGACCAAGCATGAAGGAATGGAAGGAAGAAAGGTGTTGGTCTGAGCGTGTGCATCGTTCGCGAAAGTGTGATTGCCCGCGACCCTCTTTTCCTTGACTTAGCCGCCTTCCCTGCATAACCGGAGATTAAAGAAAAATGAAAAATGTGTTACTCCCATAATTCGGTCCGAAAAATGAGGCTTCATAAAGCTTGCCGACTCTCGCGCCGACGAACTCAAGCGGTAGTACACACGATACCATCAACGCTTGCAATCCCAAAATCGAAACAAGGCCAGGCAGTGTACATCATCTCACAGCAACATCACAATCACATCTGCACAGCTACTAGATCGTTCCAGATTGATAGCGTTCAGATTGATAGGTTCAACAGACAACGCAATCCTCGGAAACCTTGAACCCAAAGATCTCATGATCCACCTGCTTCTCTATCACCTTGAAATCGCTTCTACTCTTCAAAAATTCGTAGAGCTCCTCCTGACCAAACACGAACCCGTCCTCTCTTGCCGAGGCGCGTGCGCTTGTTGCAGCAGAATCTTTGTTCTTCAGCAACGCTATAAGCTCCTTCCCGTCCACGATATAATAGTTCGCTAGCGTCTTGAGGGAGTTATAGAACCGAGGGATGTCAGGTTCTTTCGAGCGAAGAGAAGCGATGAAGGCGGCGATGTGGTTGAGGTCCGAAATGAGTTGGAAGCCTCCCGTCTGACTGATTTGGAGCGACTTTAAGTGCTTTGTGAGGATACCAAAAAGACGTAACGCAACTTCGGTGTAGAAGAGGTCCAGGATTTCGCGATCGGTTGCGCCAACAAGAAGCGAACAGTGGAAACGCAACACTTCGATGGTCGATCGTGTCGCGCGAGTGGAGCTATCGAGTTCAGCCATGCTCCCCATATCTTGCCCCGCATAATCGAGTGGATTGCGCTGCGAGAAGAGGATCCATTCGGCTCGCTTCATTAGCAAGTCTACAGACACCGAAAGTCCTCCTGCAACAAACTCGTCCAAGCTCCCTTCGAACGCCTTTTTGGCTCGAATGACCGGGTTGAGGAAGTCATCAACGTCAAGTTGGATGACCGGTACGAGAGTCTGAGAGAAGTAGACGGAACAGAGCTGCGATATTGTATCGGCGATATGCGTCAACTCGAAGAATTGGACCAAAGGCAGCACTTCTGCTCCGCCATCGCTCGTGTCCGAGCTCTTACGATCTGTCTTGTCCGTCTTTGTTGCTGCGCTCGCAGTGGTGGCGGACCCATCGCTATCGGAAAGTGGGTTCCACTGCTTGATCGCTTCCGTAGCCTTGTTGAATCCAGGCGCAATATGTTGTTCTCCCAACACTTGGAAGAGCGAAAGACAGACCTCTTCCATTTCCTCCTTGACGCGGCGTCCGTTGGCTGTGCTTGGCGGGTAGACGACGAACGCTTCCATGCGCTTCAATGACTCGCGGTTAACTTGAATCAACGAGAGTGCCGTATCGAGCGATAGGAGGAGTTGCAGCCCTGCAAAGCGATTTCGCTTCGATGGAGCGATGAGACCGATGGATGATGTTGCCTTCTCCGTTTTCAGCAATGACTCGCGTTTGTGCGCAGCTTCCTTCGCAGACGCCTGCATCTCATCGGCGTGCTTCTCATTGAACTCGGTCTGCTCAGTAGCAGTGAAAGCAGCAGCAGGCTGTGTCGAGGGCGTTTCTGTATCCCAACCACCGGCACCAAAGCTCGAATCAACGCTTGACTGCGCCCAGCTGTTGCCATTCGGCGCGCTTTTCTCGTTCCATTCATTGTTGATGTCTGCAAAGCTGCCAAACTCCTGTGACTTTTCTGTATGCGTCGATGGCAGAGGCAAATCTTCTTCGTCGCTGTCGTCATCTCCAATGACGTGACCTTCTGGACCGCCAAGGACCTCTTTGCTAAAGTCAACGTATCCGTTGTTTGCCGCAACTTCGCCCTTGTTCGAGCCCAGCGCGGGCGTTGTGGATCGCTGCGGCGTTCCAAGCCCTGTGCTAGCGCCACTGGCGTGACGTGCGCCTGCTGCAGCGGAGGACTGCTGCCATCGAAGAGGGTTGAGCTGACTGAGACCTGTTCCTGCGGTTCGAATCACTGCACCGCCCACTGCTCCTGCTGCGCGCGGTACGACAGTGACTGGCATGAGAAGGACATCTTTGAAGCCGCTCAGCACATTTCGTTTGACCTGAGCCGGATTCTCACTGGCAAGGAATGCGGTGTCCATCGACTTTGCAGCGTTGACGCGGCCCACCGAGCCCGTATTGCGTGTAGAAGAGCCAGACGCTGTTGCACTTCCGTCCTCGTGGCAGAGATCCATCATGACGTTTCGTACCCAATCCCGTTCCTCTTGCAGATACTCGTCCAGATGCGCCTCGAACATAGACAGCACGATCGATCGACATTTCGCCGGCGTCACGTGCGTTGCGTGGCGAGGTTCGATCTTTTCCAGTGTATCGGCCATCTTGAGTGCTTGTGAAAATGTAGCAGCCGCAGCTTGCAGATATGAGTGCATATCGATAGAGCGCGCTTTTGTGAGCACGCCGTTGATGTATTCTCCCACAACTTCGTTGGCTATGCGACTGGCGAAAGCGAGAAGCATCTGCTGCTCAGGAGGAAAGACGCGAGCAACCAGGGAGCCGTCTGTTTCGAGTCCAGAGAGCACATCAACCATGAAAGCATCCATTGCTGTGAAGTCCAAGATTGGCCTCGCCTGCGGTGTCGTCGAGATAAAGTTGGCCTCGGGCTGGTGCGCCGTCTTTTTGAAAAGAGCGTCTCGCTTCTCGAGGAAGCTGAGCGCGGCGGCAGAGCCAGGATGATCCAGAGGTGCCAAGAAGTTGGTCGTTTCGCCATCAGGAGGTATTGGCAGGCCGAAATGCGAAGTGCCGACAGATGCAGCACCTGATGATGGTTCTGCTGTGGAGATGGCAAGGTTCCAGATGAGGGTTGCGTGTTCGTGCATGTCACTCTCTGCTCGCTCCACTGCCTTGGTGACATCCATGCCTCTTTCGCCTGCACGCAGAGCATCGGCACGTCTTGCATCGGCACCTTCGAATGCGGAAAGCAAGACGCCTTCCAAGTAGTCGGCAGCTTCTCGGATGGACATGCGCAGTCTCCATTGATCCTGGTCGTATGCCTGCGCGAGAGCCTCTGGATCTTCAGATGTTAGAGGCTTGGCAGTAGGAGGCTTGGCGAAAGAGCCGAGAACGAGCGGACCTGTGAATCGCGCGACATTGCAGACCATATATGTTTGCGAAGATAGCGACGACAAGCTTTGGTCGGTGAAGACAAGGGATGCCGTTGGCGAAGTCTCGAAAAGCAGGCTCTGCACGTATGGCTTGAGAGATGTTGCAATGCGCTTGAAAGTTTGGTATGCTGAGTCGGTCTCGGTGCTCGGTACTGGAAGCTTTGATTCTGCACGATACGAAAAGACAGGCGCAGAAGAGAAGCTCTGCCCCGAGTGACTCGGCTTGGACGAGATGAATCCGCCAAAGCTTTCGTCGTCTGGCGAGGTGATTGTAGCTGCTTCAAAGTCGCCAAAGTCGTCATCGTTGCTCTCGAACGCTGTAGAGCTAGATGCGGTGGGCTTGTTCTCCGTGGATTGCGACTTGGTCTTGCTTGAGCCTGTGCTGTTTTTCCGACTTGGCGGTTGTGTAGCATCTTTCGCTGTGCGGGTTGATGAGACTGTTGACAAGTCTGGATTGTATCGTATCGAGTGACCTGGCACTTGCTTATACTGAAGGTAAGAGAGCTTCTGAGCCCACAACCTTTCATCGGCAACGAAGCGAGCGAGCGATCGAGCAGCAAGTGCACAGCTCGGGAGATCCGAAACGGGAACAAAGCTGAGAATGCGCTGAACTACCTTCGACGGAAGCGATCCGATGGAGAACGGATCGAGCGAGACATTGTTGACATTGCTCGATGCTGCTGCTGCTGAGTCCGCGGAACCACTCGGCCGACCGCCTAGAGCGCTGGCGAGAGAAGGAGCAGCAGCGCCTTTTGATGTCGGAACGAGAGGTGCCCAAGTAGTATCCATGGTGAGAGATGAGGTGACGGCGTGTTTGCCTCGCTAAGCGATGCTCTTTGTATGAGAAGGCATGAGGTTGGCACCGATGCTGAGTCCACGACACCGCGTGAGGCTGCAAGCGGGAGCGCAAGTCGACGGAGGCTGGGCAGCCAGAGATGGTGAGTAGGTGATGTCGATGGAGCAAACAAGAGCAGAAGGAAGAAGCGTGCGAGGAGGATCGGGTTCCTAGTTGACACGGAATTGAATCCCCACGCTTGTATACGCGAGGGTCTCCAAGTCTGTGAGTCTGCCGTTTGGGTTTGTTGGCCGTTCATCCTCCACTTTGACGCACGGTTGAAATTCAGCATCTTGAGACCCTGCAAGCCGATCCACCTCTTCCTTTCAACCACACCTCTTCGTCCTCTTAGACATCACACTGAGTTTCTCATCACCTTTACTCGAGCTTGCCAACCCATGACCCTTTAGCAGCTCGGAAGCGCCGAAGCGCTGACTGCTCATTCGGAGAAGCCCATCCCACCTCTGCGAACGACTCTGCGGCTTCACACGGAGCCTTCAGCTTTCGGAGATGCCGCCAAAGTCCTCCGCCCAAGCACGGGGTCGCACTCAACACGCCCGCAACTCCTCCCTCTCCACCAACGACCGCAACGAGCCCATCGAAACCTTCCACCCCTCTGCAGACGCCGCCACCTTCCGCGATCTACTCATCTTCGAAGAACGGCTCAAACAGAATGCAGCTCGTCTACAGTCACGTAAACGCAAATACGAGATCCTCTTGTTCGGATTCGTAACCTTCATCCTCTGCCTATCCCACCTTGTTGTCCTTTCGCCAAGATCGTCCATCTTTCTGCAGTACAGTCTAGCAGCGGTGCTGATGATCTGTTTAACAACACTATTCTTGTTCTTTGCGAGCGGTATGCACGCTGAGAGGATTAGGTCGGCGAACAAGTTCGTTCCGCAAGCCAATCGGAGTCTAAGGAATTTCAACATGTATTTAAATACGAGGACGGCTGCTTCCACTCGGTGGTGGTCCCTAAGTCGGCTGCTCCGAAGCAGTGAGGGAAGCAAAAGCAGCAAGAGGAATCCCAACAACGCAGATGCGAGTTCGCTCGATAAAGCGCTCAACGGCGATGTTTCGTCCAGCGGAGGAGGAGGCGTAACAAGGTCTTCGTCTCGCGCATCGAACAACAGCGGAACTTCCACTCCCCGTAGAGCCCCCCTCGGAGCCATTCCACCCTCCCAAAACAGCAGAGGCGAACTCATCTTTAGCAACAAAGTCAGCCCCGAGTTTAGGGAAGGTTACGAACGCTACAGAGCCGCATTCGAACGCCGGAGGGCCGAAAAGATGGCTGCAAAGAGAGCACAGAGTTGGAAGCGTTGGATTGACTTTTTGCTACGAAGAAAACCTTCCAAGCCGCCTACGAAAAGGGGGGCAGCCGGATCGAGTGCGTCAGCGAAAAGAGCACATGGAGAGGAGAAGGGCTCGCATGCAGGGGAGAAAAGCTCAAATCAGAGGTCGACGAGGAGCTCAAAAGCAGCAGCAGCGGCAACAGCGGGTCGGTCATCTCCGTCACCTTCACTGCAGAGCGAAGGAGGATTGAGCGACGATGGCTATCCACCTTCTTTTGCTTCCGGATCATCTTTGTCAGGCCACGAAGCCATCTAGCATCGCGATTCTCACTGTGGACACACACGATCCCAAACTTTGCACACTTGCTCGCAATAGCATGACTGATCAGTATTGCATTTTTGGGTTTTGGATATCGGACACAACTTCTGAGCGACCTCTCTCTTCTCTTTACTGCTTGCCATTCTCAGCAACGTCGACGGCATGTGCGATCACCGCCTTAGGCTTGGAAATGTTGCTAAGCGACGAAAGAACAGCCTTGAGCGAAGCGGTCGTGATGTCCACATCGATACCTACACCCCAGAATCCCTCGGCCTTCTTCTCTCCCACCTGCTCCTTCTGAACTGGGTCGATAAGCTCAACGTACGAAGCAGCCTGGGCTTTGGAACCGTTGCCCCGTGCGCTGGCGGACGAAGAAGCGTTTTGGAGGTTAGACGACTTGGTGATGGCGTGTTCGCTGTATTCGCGGATCTCAGCCTTGATGCCGAATGTAGACTCGATGGCGTCGAGGAACGCAGAGAGAGCACCGTTACCGGTACCAGTGAGCTCGTGAACCTTACCCTCGTGAAGGACCTTTCCGGTGAATCGACGGATACGAGGAGTGGAGAGGCCGGACGAGTGCTCGTCTTCCGAGGTGATGCTGCTCGAAAGGTCATCCGAGAGCGAGTAGCCACGCAGGGCGAAGCGGCCTTCGTTGCGGCTAGCCTGGAGCGAAGCAAGGTGGTAGGTCTGCGTGAAGATGCTGGTAATGTCTTCGGTGGTCATCTCCTTTCCAGTGCGGTCGGCAACCTCCTGGATCACCTGGTAGAAAGCGACCTGCATCCTGCGTGGGAGGTCGAGTCCCAGGCTCTGAGCAACAAGGTAGGCAACACCACCCTTGCCGGACTGCGAGTTGACACGGATGACGGCCTCGTACGTGCATCCGAGGTCGAGAGGGTCGACGGGAAGGTAAGGGATCTCCCAGGTGTTGTCTCCCTCGGCAATGCGCTTGTTCTGTGCGGCGAAGCCCTTCTTGATGGCATCCTGGTGACTGCCCGAGAATGCGGTGAAGACGAGATCACCGGCGTAAGGGTGACGAGGGTGGACAGGAATATCGTTGCAGCCACTGACGACGTCGACGACGCTCTGGATATCGGAGAGGTCAATCTCACCAGGCTGGATGCCCTGCGAGAAGAGGTTGAGAGCCAGGGTGACAATGTCGACGTTACCGGTACGCTCACCGTTACCAAAGAGGCAGCCCTCAACACGGTCACCACCAGCCAACATACCAAGCTCGGTCGCTGCCACAGCACAACCACGGTCGTTGTGAGGGTGGAGCGAAACGATCACCGAAGGACGGTCAGTGATGTGTGTGCAGAAGTACTCGATCTGATCAGCGTAGTGGTTGGGTGGGCCGACCTCGACGGTAGCGGGAAGGTTGAAGATGATAGGGTGTTCGTGGCTAGCCTTGCCCCACGCTTTGCGGACTTCCTCGCAGATTTTGACGGCAAAGTCCATCTCAGTCTGGGTAAAGGTCTCTGGCGAGTATTCGTACTTGAAGTTGGTACCTCCGTTTTCGGGTTTTGAGTACTCGTCGACGAGTTCGCGGACGATCTTTGTGTGACGGACGGCAAGGTCGATGGTCTGTTCTTGCGAGTTGTTGAAGACGACGTTGCGAAAGAGGGGCGAAGAAGCGTTGTACATGTGGAGAATGACGTTCTTGGCGCCCTTGATGGACTCGAATGTGCGGCGAATGAGTTCTTCACGAGCAGGGGTGAGGACCTGGAGGTAGACGTCATCGGGGACCATGCCGTTCTCGATGATGTGACGAACGAAGCCAAAGTCGGTATCGGAAGCGGAGGGGAAAGCGACCTCGATCTCCTTGAAGCCGACCTCTACGAGCTTTTGGTAGAACTTGAGCTTCTGCTCGCCGGACATGGGGTTGATGAGGGCCTGGTTACCATCACGGAGATCGACTGAGGTCCAGATGGGTGTCTTTTGCTGAACTTTGGAAGGCCATGATCGGTTGGGAAGGTCGATAGGCTTGTAGGGCTTGTACTTGTCGCCGGGGATCATTGGCGCCATGGTGAAAGAGGTTGGAGCGCGGTTGCTGCCAGTGACGAGGGTTGATAGGTGCTGTGACTGAAGAGATCGGTGCTGCGAGCGCAAGCAGGACTTTTGCGATTCGCTAGAGAAGGTGTTGCTGAAAGCGATAGCGACGAGAAGAAGCGCTGAGTATTGTTGAAGCAAGAAGAAGAAGAAAAGAAGAAGAAGAGAAGAAATGAGAGATGTGGGTGAAAGCGTAGTCAACCTTTCCGCGCCTGTCAAGAGCCAAGAGTCGGTCCAAGCGGCAGACCTTGTCCGAAGGAAAGCTGCAGAAGACTCACAGGGTCAGCTGGTCAAATAAATTTATTAATAATTAAAAAAGTTAAGCCGTGACTCGATGTTCTTCCAGTCAGCCAGCCAGTCAAAAATGCGCCACGAAGCGATACGTTTAATTTCTTTGAAAAGCTCCCAGAAAGCCACATTCTGTCGAGGGGAGCCATTTTCTCCGTTTTGTTGCTGATATGAATCTCACATCGATCAAAATTCGGCTCTCAGGGTCCAGCATTGCATTGGAACTTTTTCGAGCTTCTCGTTGTTCTTCTTGATGGCATCTGACGGCCCTTTACGAAACATTCTCACTCTACACTATCAACAGCACAACAACAAGAACGAGCAAGAATGTCGACCTCAGTGGAATCGAGCACTGTTCGAGTCAATGAAGTTGTAAATCCGGCGGTCAAGTCAGGCCACACACCATCGCCTTGTCCGAATTCGAGCCTTAACACACAAGCCAAAGAATGGTGGTCAGACTCAACGACGGTCGAAGAACACAACAATAGGCCATCGTGGCAGCGGCAGAAGCAGCAGGCGATCACGCTGCAAGTACCAGAAAATTGGCCATCGAATGTGGTCTACCTCACACAAAACCTCGTTGCACCCTCAATACCAGAAGCAATCGCTGAGCGATACGTCCTTTCGCCGTCTACTTCGTCAACGCCTGAGGAATCGGAAGAGGCCGCACCTAGCACGCAAACAAAGCTGCCGAAGGCAACACACAACGATGGCAGACCCGACACACTCCACACTGTCTCTATTCAAGAGGAGGTGCCATTGATTATCTTGCCTTTGGACGAAAGGTCGCCTTGGGATCCCGAATCGTACCATTCGACCAGTCGCAATCTTACGTGCCACCCTTCAGCAGGATCATTTGGCTTGTTCGCCGCTGAAGATGTTCCCTACGCAGAGACCTTCATTCGTCCTTACCTGGGTGTACTGCATACGAAGAAAGATGCCGACTTTCACTCGACTTACGATCTGAGTCTTTGCCACGATCCGCGACTTGCCCAACAATCGCAGACGCTGGAGAAGAAGCTCGACTCGCTCTCGTTAGCGTCAGCCACTGCAGAAGAGGGTGGGGAGGAAGAGCGGGACCCTACAGCGCTTTATCTCGACTGTCGATACTGGGGCAATGAATCACGCTTTGTCAACGACTATCGCGGTATCGCTTCGAAACCCAACGTCGAATTCCGATCTTTCATTCAGCGCTCTCCTTCCTCCCCATCTGCAACTTCGGATGCTCCGCAAGAAAAGTTTCAAATGGGCTTGTTCAGCACCCGACCCATCAGAAAGGGTCAAGAACTTGTCATCAACTACGGTAAAAGCTATTGGATCCATCATGACCAGCTGGATGAACTTGCAAAGACCAAAACGTCACAAGCAGCAGCCAAACTAGCGCAAGCTCCAGCACCGTCAAAAGCAAATCCCGCAGGGGCGGTGAAACTCGATCCACTCCAGGCAATGTTGGCACGTAGTCGCATGCGTGTCTCACGTACAGCGGCTCATCCGCAGCGATCACCACAGCGACCGCCACCATCGTCACAGTAGAAAATTGTGATGAAAACTGATCTCGATCATGCTCACAAATGTAGTTGTATCGACGATAATGTTTGTGTTGTTACGAAATGAGCAAGATCTGAAGCGTTGAGACTGGCTACGCAATACGAGAGCGTCACATATGATTGCTGACGAGTTGCGCTGCGCTCTGCTGCGGACATAGGTGTATTGTCTGTCATTGTGGAGATGATGGTCGACTTTGACGAAGCGCAATGCTGTCTCACAGAGGTCATCGTTGCGGGACTGTGCCGGCCATCGCTTGAGAATCGCCATTTGCTAACGGAGTGGGTACGGCAGCAGCAACTAGAGGGTCCGCTGTTCGATGCCGAAGGGTAGGAGCAGCTGCATATGGCGCCTTTGCAAGTGTCGATGGAGGGACCCAGGACGGTGGACCCACGACCTGCTAATTCAGGCGAAATCAGGCATGTTCTGGTGGACAGGGGGTTCGACCTAGGCACAATCAGCGGTTTCGATATCCTCTCGCTGGTCTTTGGGGTTTTGGATCCGCTTAGTATGCTGCGTGGCTACCTGACGAGCGAAGTAAGAGGCGTTTACCGACAGCTCTACGAGCGTCACAAGCAGCACATGCTTGACGCAATTTTACGGGCGGTGGACACAGGCAGGGACTTTGCGGAGGATGCAGCACAGTTCATGATGGATTGCACGGGAGTGGCAATGATCTACTGTCAGGAGGAAAGGGATGAATCGCTGGCAGTGACGATGCTGGTGCCAAGAAGAACGCCGGCAGTGCTCAGGATCTCGCCGCGGTGTCTCATCTACTGGCGGGAACATTGGTGTGTTGCAGAATGGTGGCTCTCGGGTCACGATCCACAGGCTCCAATCCCTCTGTACGGGCTACCTTTCATGCATCCTTGGTGGCGCGATAGGCTACGGGACAACGATGGCGGCGAAAACGTCGTGGACTTTCCACAGATGGGGCTTGTATGCTAGCCACGATACTCAACGACCGCGTTAGCTAACCTCATATCATTCTCACTCACAAACATTTGTTGGGTCCGAAACAATCGGGCATCGCACCTCACACACGTTCGCATCAAAGTCAAACCATTATACGATTGTTACAAACACTATGTGACGTATTTACAGATGATACCAAACAAGAAAAGAATGTGATCCTTCGGCGCTCCTTAACGACGCTTGCGGCTCTTATCTCCCTTACCGGTGTACGAGACGTTATCGCTACCCTTACCAGCTTTCTTGCCGGCAACTTGGCTGAGCGGAACGTAAGCATACGGACTCTTACCATTCCTAATCACATCACCGCCACCCCTTTTGGCCCTAAACTCTTTACCAATGGTCTCCTTGACACGTCTCTTCTTGTCGGCCTGGGGTCCCTGAGCCTGTCTGCCGCTCTGGACGGTACGTGCGCGGTCCTGGGCATCTTCGAGAGCGATCTGCTCCAACTCCATCTCGCGTTCGGCTTCGCGTGTACGCTTGTTGTTCTTGTTGAACTTGACAGCTCCACCGCGAACCTGGGCCATACCATCGATACCGCGTGCTTGGTTGATGTAAGCTGTACCAGCGCCTTCGACGTCGATGGCACCGCTGTCAGCTGCCTCTCCAGAGGCGAATGAGACACGCTTCTGCCTGTTGGAGTGGTCCTCGTCATCGTCGATGAGCATGCGGCCGGTAGCTTCGTCGAGTGCAAACTTGCTAGCTTCCTGGCCGGGCTGACGCTTCTTGTTGCGGCCGTTGGCGGCGTTCTTGGCGTTAGGGTTGGAGAGCGAGATACGGGCAGCGGCGCTACGGTCGAGCAAGTCCATGGGTACATCGTCGTCATCATCCATTTCGATATAGGCCTCGTCTTGCTGCTTGGCACGACGACGGTTGGCACGGCCGCCTTTCTCTTCGGCATCGCCACGACCGTTCTTGCGGTCACGGTTGCGAGCCAAAGCAGCAGCGGTGCCACCTTTGCGACCATCGCCAGCTTCGGCATCGTCATCGCCGTCGTCGTCAGAGTCAGAAATGTCCGACTCGGATCCGTAGACAACTTCCTCGAAAGCATCGTTGCCACCCTTGGTCTTGAGAATGCGAGGAGCAAGACCAGGCTCGTCATCGTCGTCTGCGCCAAGGCCGGCTTCTCGGTCAGCAAGAGCGTCAGCCTTCTTGCGCTTAGCTCGCTCCTTACGCTTGCGGATGTTGTTGATCAGCTTGCGGTTGTCCTCGTCCGTGAGCTGGTAGATGCGCTCAAAGCCAAAGCGACGGAGCAGACGCTCAAAGATGTGGCGGACCTTGACCTTGAAGTGCTGCTTGTGCTCGGTGGACCAGCCCAACAGTGCGGGGATGAGCTTGGGCAAGTGTGCGTCGATGAGGGCCGTGTTGAAGTCGACGATGGCGACCTTGACGAAGCCGATGGATGACTTGACGATCTCGCGGTTAGCGGACTGCACGTACACCTCGATGGTGCTAAGGAGGTCGTCGAGGACGCTCTGCTCGAGGTTCTCCTTGAACTCGTACACCAGTCGCGAAAGGGCAGTGATGGTGGCACTGATCATGTGGGGCGTGGTACCAGCGAGACCGGCAGCAACCATGGTGAGGTACTCGCTGATCGAAGCAGACACAACACCACCTTCGGCCATCTCGCTGTCGTCCTCGGCCTCACCTTCGGCTTCAGCAGCAGCGGCAGCAGTAGTACCGTGACCCTCGACGAGCGAGCGGTTGATGACACCGCCCTGTTCCATCTTGTAGCCCATCTGGACGAGCAATTCGTAGGCGTTCTGACGCGTAACGGCGTTGACCTCCTTGGTAGCAAGCACGGCCTCGGGAATGATACTGGGCAAGTGGTGGAGTTCGTCCGAGGGAATGTTGGGCACGAGCGTGGCGAGCAGGAGAACACGGTCACGCTTGGCACCAAGAGCAACGCTGGCAGTCGACTCGCGAAGCTTTTCGAGCAATTCAGTGACACGGTTCTTGTCGCTGGAAATGCGCAGAATCTGCTTGCCGGCGTCACCCTCGAGCAGACGGCTGAGGATACGGTAGCTCTTTTTCTGAACGGTCGAATCGTGCGAACGGAGAACGTTGTCCTGGCAGATGAGGGAGAAGAGATCGGCAGCCGAACCCTCAGCGCTTTTGTCGAGGTGAGAAATCAATGCCGAAAGCAAGTCGAGCATGGTGTAAGGCACGGGAGGAGGAGCGTTGGGCGACTCCTTCTGCTGGTTGCGCTTCTGTTTGGTGGACAGCGTAGGCAAGGACTGCTCGAGGGTGGTCTTGACCTTGATGTAGGTGTTCTGGACGTCTTGAGGCGACATGACTCGCAAGTAGGCGGCGATGGTGTCGTAGACAAAGCCGCGTCCTTCACCTGGCGACTGGGAGAAGACGTTGAAGAGGACGGCCAAGAGGTTGGGTGCGATGGCCGAAAGGTGAGCAATGTTGGCCTTGCCGTCGGCCTGGTCCAAACCGAAGGCGTGCTTGAGCGAGTCGGAGGGGGCACCGGACGAGACGAGCGCTTCGTTGCGGTAGACAAGGGCCTGAAGACCACGGCAGATGGGCGGGCGCAAGTTGGGCTGCGTGTAGAGCACATTGGTCAGCAGCTCGGCAAACTGGCGCGAGAAGGCGGTGATGAGATCGCGAGGCATGGCGCAGTAAGCTGGGAAGAGAGCCCAGATCTGCTCGGTAAGCGCCTCGTACATCTTTCCTTCGACGGGTCGACCATCGGCCTCGGCCTGCTGACGCTTGTTGAAGATGGTCTCCGAGAGCGCGACGAGATCACCGGTGAAGTGGCTGAGCTCGGTGTTGTTGATCTTGGTGCGAATGATCTGGAGGAGCCAACCGCGAGCCGGTCCCTCCGCCTCACCGAAGAGGTTGAGAGGGATAGCCTCGAGGAGCAGACGGGGGCCGCAGACCTCGACAGCAGAAGCGATGACAGTGTCGGCGTACTCGCGGTGCTCAAAGTTGGGCTCCTGACGAAGCTCTGCGACAGTCTGAACAATGTGCATAGTGAGCGAGGCAGCAGCAGGGTGAGGAGGCTCGGTGTTGGGCACGTAGTGGTATCGAAGTCGGGTGATGAGCGAGGCAAGCACCGAGAGGATCTCTGCGCGAGCATGCATGTACTGAAGCGAGTCTTTGGCCAACGCATCCTCGAGCGACTGGATCATGTCGAGAAGAGGGGCGCTTCCTGCTTTCTTCTTGGAGAAGGAAGCCTTGATCGAATCGCCGATGGCAGCATCGGGCAGACAGTAGCGCAGAAGGGCGATGAGTGTGTCACGGCCGGCGGTACGAACAGCAGGGGCGGTACGCGAGGCATCCGATGTTGCCGACATGGAAAGAGCAATGACATCGGTCCAAACCTGAGGCGCCAATGCCCAGGCAGGCTTGCCATTGTCGAAGCGCGAGTAGGCCGACATGGCGTGCTCGAGCGCTCGGAGGTAAGCAGGAAGAAGCTGGACGTCGGAGCTGGATGGCACGAAAGCAGGCGAACGAAGCGAATCGAGCAGCTTGGCAAGCGTCTCTTGTCCAATGCTGCTGGGCGTCGATGTAACATGCGACTGAATGAGAAGAGCGTCGGCCTGAGCAACACCGGATGAGATGCTAGGGCGGCAGGTCTTGAGGAAAGCCTCAAAGACGTCGAAGGCAGCGACCGTAAGGAACGGGTTCTGGAGACCAGGCAGGCGAAGAAGAACGGCAATCAGATCGTCGACTTGCGCAATGGGCAAGATGTTGATGAGCTGCTTGGCGAAGCCACAAGTCCAGATACCGACGGAAGCGGTGTCACCCTGGTTTTGACGCAAAGCAGCAGCAGCGGGGGCCTCCTTGGCTGTGCCAGACTTCTTGTCGTATTTGGCGTGTAAGGGGTCCTCCTTCTTCTTGTTGTTCTTGCTGTTCTTCTTGTTGTTGGCTTGTGGGGCAACAGAGCCTCTGTTGGCGGTGCGGGTCAGCGTGTCAATGATCTCATCGAAGGTGTCTTTAAGGTAGGGGTGGTATGGCTTGACCGAGGCGGCCGCGGTAGTGGGAAGGATGGAAGTGACAAGCAATTGCGCACGTCTTCGGACCTTAGGACGAGAATCGATGCAAAGATTGAGAGTAGCCTTCCAGCACGCTCGCAGAGGGGCATCATTTTCAAGTGCGGCTGGGCTGGACTCGAATGCGGTGTAGATGGCCTGGAGAATTGCGAGGCCGGACTTGAGGGCTGATGCAAGGTTCTCTGCTGCTGATGTGTCGTTGACGTTGAAGTCGGGGTGGGGGTTGCTGAGAAGCTTGCCGACCGCAGGTACGATCGATGCCAGCTTGGCACGGATGATGCCGGCAGAGACGTGCGGTGCCACTATCGAGAGGAGGTAAAGTACGTTATTGAGAAGCGAGGGTGGCGAGGAAGGCGACTTCGTGAGCTCAAGCATGGACTCGAGTGCCAAGAAGTACTCGGCGGGTGCGCGCTGAACGAAAGCATGTTGAGAAGCAGAAGCACCAGATGTTGATGCCGAGCTGGATCCGTTCGAGCTGTGCTCAGCCAAAGTCGCCTCGACGGCAACGAGAAGCTGAGCAGGACCCTTCTGGTTTTCGAGCTTCGAGTTGGTGTGGTGGCGGATCTTGGAGAGAGCGCCGTGCAGACTGTCCAGGCTGGCAGCCGCTGCCGAAGCGTCCATATCGATGGACGCCATTTCGCGAGGATGGAACGAGTCTTCTTTGACGCCGACAGATGCTGAGTTGAGAGGGAAGGGTATCGAGGAGAGGAGCAAGCAGTCGGAGGTGGACCGAGATGTGTCAGAGGCCTAATCTCCGGCTCTTGACGGGAAAGAGGGGGCGTTGCGCACTAGCCTGGCCGTGCTTCTTCTGAATGTGAGTGTTGCAGTTATTGGCAGGAGCGGTAGTGCCAATAGATGCCAATAGAGTGCGGAGATGGGATGGAAGACAAGAACGACTCGATAGCTTCTCGAAGCGGAAGAGACTAGGAATCAAAGTTGGTGTTGCTTCTTTTCCTGCTTCCGGCTCTCAGGCTTCCTGCACACAAACAAAAACTTCTCCACGCAAGCTCAAAAAGCTCAATTTTGCAGTCTCTCGAAAATTTCACAAGGACCCTGACTTCGACCTTTTCCTTCTTTGCTGAACAATGATTACCTAATTTGTTGCATGACCGGCGAGAAAATCGGTAATCTTGAATCGACGTCAACGTGCACCGTTGTGCTTCTAGTCAATCGATGCCTGAAAGCTTGTGAGAGGGTCCTTCTTCTCATTCGAAAGCGATCGTTCGGCTACGAGCATCCTTCCTTCTTCCAATTTATCAGTCTCGTCGATGCGCACTGCCATTCCATCGCCCATCTCCTCTTCACTGATCGCGCCAAGCCGTACATTTCTTCTTCGTACGACTACTGCTCTGCCAACGCAGCTCACTCGGACGCACAACATCGCCTTGCCGCAAGCTCCCTCTCGACGCACGTTCTCTTTGGGCTCACAAACTCGCAACATGGTTTCCACTTCCTCCACCGACTGCGCACACGCCGCAAACTCAAACTCCTCTGCCTCCAAAAGCACAGAGCTGCCCCACCTGGATGGCGTCGAGGCTGCCAAGCGTGCCGCTGCCTACGCTGCCGTTGACAACCACGTCAAGCCCAACCACGAGATCATCGGTATCGGCTCCGGTTCCACTGTTCCTTACGTCGTAGAGCGAATCGCTCAACAAGGCGCGCAAGTCAACGCAAAGCGATGGTTCGTTCCCACCGGCTTCCAGTCCCGCGAACTCATCATCGATGCCGGTCTTCGTCTTGGCGATGTCGACAGCTTCCCCAGCATCGATGTCACCATTGACGGCGCTGATGAAGTTGACAACGCTCTCAACTGTATCAAGGGTGGAGGAGCTTGCCATCTGCGTGAGAAGGTCCTCGCTGAAGCAGCAAATGAATTCGTCGTTGTCGCAGACTACCGCAAAAATGGCTCGCAGCTCGGCACCAAATGGTTGCAGGGTGTACCAATCGAAGTCGCTCCTTTCGCCTACGCCAAGGTCTTGCAGAACTTAAAGAAGTTGGGTGCCGAGAAGCCGGTGTTGAGGATGGGCAAGGCAAAGGCTGGACCCGTCGTAACGGACAATGGCAACTTTTGCATCGACGCTCCTTTCCCAGAAGCTCAAATGAAGGACCCTTCGGATTTGTTGATGAGGATCAAGTTGTTGACCGGTGTACTCGAGGTTGGACTTTTCTGCAACATCTGCAAGTCGGCTTACTTTGGTAACGAAGATGGAACCATCACAATCAAGACAGCCGATGGAAAGGTGCAGGAGGGCGTCAACTTTGATGTCACCAAGCCCGCGGCTTCTGCATGAGGTGGCCGTCACAAGCATGTAATCTTTAGTCGTCTGTCAAATGTAACGGCACCATCATCAATCGAGGTGTACGAGTCTCTCAAAACTCTCTTTCGTGCTGTGAGACCTCTTGCAACGAAGTGCGTGTAGGTGCCTTTGGCGAATGTTACGCATTTTGAACCCATCGTCCTAGGCCACTCCGTCGACACTTACAAAGCCGCTATACGCAGCTGCTCCTTCCCCGTCCTTCGGCATTGAACAGCCGCCCCTCCAGAAATACTTGCCAGAACTCCGAATGCTGCTGCCGTACCCACGCTGTCTGCGAAGGGCGATTCCGAGTGATGGTCGGCGCAGTCCCATGACGATGACCTCTGTGAAATAGCATTGCAATCGATCAATGTCAGTACTTGCTTCGAGAAAAATCGTCTGATACGTCTGAAAGTTGGCTTACCTGTGCCGGCCCTCTTCGATGATGTAGCGCCATCTTTCATCGGACCCTTTGACTATGGCAACGCGGTACAAGCAACCAGGATGGCTGCACTCTTTGAAATACCGGTTGCTGCTGTGATGAAGATGGCGGAGGCGGCTGCCTTCCGCCCTCGCTGCGTCAATAAGACGCCTCTTGGCCTCACCGAGATTGTCAAAGTGCTGAGTCCTGAGATAGGACCAATCCAGAGACATAGCAGCCATTTTTGCGAAGGCAGATCAGGTTATGACTGCATGGATGGCGTCAAAGCTAAACTGGTATCATGCAAGCGCCTTGAGTGCCGAAGGCCAACGACAGATCGTCAAAGCCATTTGCAGAGCCAAATCTGAACCATTGGTTGACCCAGATGTGGCCATCAACCTCTGGTTTGGCAGATCGAGTGCCAATCGTCCGAGTAGTGTGGTCCAGCATCCCAAACGGTGGCTCGGTGACCATGGTGCTGGTTGCCAGGACATAGTCCAAAGGTAAAATCTGTTGACGAAGCCAGCCTACGTGCGAAGGGTGATTTCTGGTGATGCGGGGCCTTTCACCTTGTTTGTGCCCCTTGTTGAGCACAGCAAGGTGGATAGCAAAGAAGACAGCGTCAGTATTCACTCCAAACGAGCAAGTTTTGAAGGGTGCGGACTTACTGGAGCTCTGGTTGTTCAACATGAAAGCGCCATCGATTGTCGTCGCCGAGTCAAATTGCAGCCGTGTAGGAGCAGCCAGCGACGCTTCACACATATGTGTGGCGCCTAGCACTGTGCAGGCGGCGGCCGAGGAAGGTATTCTCAGCTTCTCCGGCGTCCTTGAGGCAGGCTTTCACCAGGCTAAGCTCGTCAACGGCCAAAAACTTCGTGTCCAGATAGGACGGGTTGAGCGACTCCTGCTCCATGGCGATTATTAGAATGTGGATCGGGTATTGTTTCACTTTATGGTGGGAAGGACGCAATGCGATCTTGTGCAATATCGGACTACCGATGTAATTAGAGCCACGGACCGGAGAAAGAAGAGCTATGTCGCCAACTGTCGGCAGACCAAGGTGTTTGTTGACGGCTATCCAGATTGCATTGTAGTCTGAAAGCTCCTGCTGTTCAAGCTGGTCATGGATATGCCAGTACATGGCAACCGCTCTGCGAGTTGGAGTTGCCTCATCACACTGAGGAAATCCCAAAATGAGACCCACAAGCGTCATCGGAACAGCGTAGAATCACACTTGCGCGCAATCACAGTCATTCAGGGTTTGAAGTCATGTGTCAATACATTCGACATGAATCAAAAAGGCCAAATCTCGGTGAAGCAATCCGTGATGTCCTGAACCAACCTCGCTGGCTGCTCCAACGCAGCAAAGTGTCCACCTTCATTGTGCTGTCTGAACCATTTCAAGTTAACACTAGCCTGAACGAACGATTTTGGCGCCGGGATGATCTCCATCGGGAAGCTCGAGTATCCTGTCGGCTGTGGCACATAGTTGGCTGGATCGCTTGCAATGTGCGATGGTCCTCGAGGATCACGGTTGCGATACGAGTAAAAAGAAGCAGCGATCGTATCCGTTGTCTCGTACAAAGTCAAATTGGCCAAGATCGTAGATACGTCCGGAGTCACATCGGTCCATGCATACATCTTCTCGCCAACCCAAGCGAGAGTTGCGAGAGGGGAGCGTGAAAGAGCGAGGCCAAGTGTGGAAGGTCTGGTGCCTTGCATTGCTGCGTAGGCGCTCCCGCTCGATGTGAACTCGATTCCTCTTAGCAAGCTTTCTCGCTCTTCTCGAGAGAGCGGACCTGGAATGGAGCCGAGGCTCAAAAGCGAAGCGACTTTCCATGCTGCTTCGGCAGTCACTTCGGCTGCTTTACCGAGAGCAGCTCCTGTTCCGCACAATGACCGTGATTGCTTGCCTTCTGTCCAGCTCGAGAAGACGCCGAGAGCCTTCTGCGAGTATCGCTGCCTTGATACCAACTGCGGAAGCTGCAGCACCCACTTCGGGGTCAGTTGGCGGCCGAGCACAGGTAGCACAAGATTGGGTCCTTGAGCGGGGCAGAAGTTTAGATGTACTGCTCGAACGTTGTGTGGAAATTGGAGCGCCATACTCCTCAGTACGGCTGCACCCCAATCGCCTGCCTGAATAGCGTAGTTGTGGTAACCAAGGTTGAGCATGAGCTTGTGCATGATTCGAGCAACGTCTTTGACGAGCAGATCGCCATCTGGGCCTGAATGCGTTCCGACGAGCTTGCCTGTACGGGAATCGCGTGCGAGGCCTGCGGCAGCGCTCGAGAAGATGTAGCCAGGATGAGAGGGAACAACCACGTCGAAGTGCACCGGTGTCAAGTTGCCTGGATGAGCGAGAGGCTTGATGATGTCCAGAAATTCGTGGAACGAGCCGGGCCAACCGTGAAGGAGCAGTAGCGGAATGACTTTGATCTTGGTTCCGACCGCTGGCGGATTGGCACGCTCGTGAATGAAATGCAGGTCAACATCCTCTATGAGCGCTTTGTAATGTGAGAACGAAGCGATGCGAGCCTGCTCAGCTGCCCAGGTATCGTGATCTGGCCCTGATCGAGCGCTGCTCCTTTCAGAGCTTGCGGACTGGGGGTCCTCGGCGGAGGATGCGGACTCGGAACGCAAGAAAGGAAGCCAAGCATCGCGAAGCTCGCAGAATCGATCGTGAGTCAATCCGAGACGTTCGTGACTGCCTTCAAAGGCGGCTTTGGTAGGAAGTTTTCGAGAAGAGTCCGTTTCGAGACGCTCGATCAGATCTTGAATGCGTTCCTCCGAGATCGTAGGATCAAACGAACGTACGATAAATGACTGCGTGCTAGAGCCAAGGTGCTTGTTGTTGTGCGCATCCCGACTTGCAAGCTGGTGCTTCTCGTCGTGAGCGGAAGCGCTATTCATCGAGTCGCCAGGCTGTAGTGACGGATGGAGACCATGCTCGCCTCCGACATAGACGGACTTGACCCTAGGCTCCTCATTAAACAGCCCCCAAAATTCGTGTCCTTCCAAGGCTCTTTCGAGGTATTGCGGCAAGCCTTGCCCCTGTTTGTGAGCGATGGGACGGGGCAGTATTCGGATCTGATGTTCATCTTGAAGCTCCTGCACCCAACGCTGTGCAGTTTCTGGGCTGTCTTCGGGGTGGTCAGGTAGCGCAGGGCGAAGGAAGCGGAAGAGCTGCCACCAGTCGTACACTTGTGTATCCGATACGATCCAACGACGTCCCCAGCCAGCAGAGCGGCTGTGATGCAGCAATAGAATAGCGCGAGCTACATCCTGACCGTGCACAAAGTGAACGCTGCCCTTGAGACTAAGGAGCTCCTTCGAAGCTCCAACTCGAGATGCAAAGTTCCGTGGCTGACGCTGTCCTCCATACAATCCAGCCAGGTTGAGGACTGCGGCACGACCCGCAGATGGCTTAGACGTGATATCAAGCAGCCTTTGTTCTGCTGCAGCGCGTGCATTATCTTTGTCGAAAGGAGAGGAGGATGTGCTTCTACCCGGTCCCCAAATGCCCGTGCTGCCTAGCTGAAGCCATCTTGTACGACCATGCAGCTCTTCGTACTTGTGAATGAGGTCATCGACTTGCTGTAGCGACTTGATTGGAAATATAATCACAACTGTCGAGGCATGGGGTAACGGACGTAATGAATCCTGGGTGACAGGGTCTGTGAGCTCGAACTGGATCTGGTTGCGGTGCTTCTGGTCGGGTGGCGATCGCGATGTGTAGGCGTAGCCGATTTGCTCGTGGTCAAGTAAGGGGATGAGAAAGGATCCGGTCCATCCAGAGCCGAGCAAAAGGACCTCGACGGGATGCGTTTTCGCATCATCTACGGCCATGGTGCGGTAAGTAGCCTATATTGATATGTAATGTCGAAGCATGGAAAGTGAAAGGGGTGCATGCTGGTTGGTTGCTGTCAGCGAGCGAGATGCGGAGGATGTGAAAGCGTTCGTGCATTCCTCCACTTGTTTCAATTAATTATTGTCGTTTTGCGCAACTCGTAGCCGATCTTACATTTCTTTTCTCTTGAAAGAATGGGAAAAGATACGGTCACTGTTGAGCAAGCATATCATTGCGGTGCTAACTCCCGTGCAGGGTCCAAGGACAGGAAAGTATCCCTCTGCATTACTGGTGAAGCCGTGGCTAGTTGTCCCGACGGCCCAATAGCTCCAACGGCGATCCGATATGCAGGACTCTGGCTACGAGATCGAAATCTCGCTTTAAGATGTTGAGCTTTCCAAAAGCCACAACCCACAGCGCCTCGCGGTACTATTGCATTCTAATACATTCAGACAGCAACGTCCAGGCCGCACATGGGAGCTGTTTGAGCTGTCTCTGTTTGATTTCGCTTCCGCGGCTCCCACGATTTTAGCTGTCTCAGCAGCTTTCCCCCGCATTGCCCAAACAATAAGCAATGATTGTATTTTACAGAGTACAATCCTGTACATTCCTGCTTACCCCGCATTTTTGGCCCATACGCACAATACCCCACAGCAAATCCAATGGGAGGAGGCAAAGGTCAAGCACAGCAAAGGACCTCGACCACAAAATCACAACCACCCACTGTGCACCCTTCATCACGTGTCGCGGGTCTTGTTTCGATACTCCGCATTCTGCAGCATTTGCCTTGGCATCTCTGCCTCAATTTGCTAGTGGTTGCTGATATCAAAAGGGTCGATCGTGGATCTCTGTTTGTCTCCGACCAAACCCTATTCGCCATCACAGCCAGCCGAAAACGATATCAATACCTCTACCATTCTGTATCTGCTTGGCTCCAGCCATTTCGTTGCCACCATCCACAGTCATCTGAATGTGTTCGCCCCTTTGATGGCATCCTCTGCATTGTCTATGGCTTCTTCGTCATGAGTTCAACACGGTCTTTTTCCATCAGCTCTCAAAGTAGCAACCAGTCGACCGTCAGCACGAGCGGCAGTGCACCTATTCGAGTCGCAGCCGTTGCCAATACCGATACGAATGCCAGCGTTGTACCCACTACCACGGCGAAACCGAATCGACGCAAACGTACTCAGTATCGATCTTGCGACCAGTGTCGAGCTTCCAAGCGCGCCTGCAACTTGTCCGGCACCGCACTCTCCGCCTGCTCTACCTGTTCCACTCGTCAGATTCAATGCACTACCGAATGGCTCGACCGGCTCGACCAGAAAAAGAGGCAGAAGCAACTCTCTCAACCCATAACTGATGCCGCCTCGGTCTCGCCACCCAGCCCGTCTGCTGCCGACTCTAGCATGCTTTCAGATGCCCTTGCAGACCACATCAAAGATTGCAAGCTTCGCATGTACACCACCCTCTTCGAGTTTCCCTTCTCCCACTGGCTAGCCCCCGGATGCAACCCCTACTTCCTCTCCTTTGACACTTTCGAGACCCATTCACCGGACGCAGACCTCTCTCGCTGTATTCAGCTTACCAGCGGAGTCCACGATCAACTTCAAGGCGCCTCCACACGCCCTTCCCGACTGGTCCAGCAGCTTTCTCTGCTCGACGCCCTCCTCCTCTGCTACCAATGTAAACACAGCGGCATTGGCATCGACAACATTGCCGCACCTCGACTGCGCAGTATTCGAAAGCGCAACCAGATCATCGACGAGGCCTTGACATGGACCGCCGTCGCCCACGCCTTTCAGTTTGCGGCAACCACCGATTTCGCCGCCTCGACGGCCCAACGCGCCGAAGCTAGAACTCGCTCTCGGGCCCTGTCCACAGCAGCGTGGCAGAAGGCGCGCGCAGCCCTGTTTCCCAACGTCTCCTTTCACAGCTTCCGGAACGCTTTCGCCTTTCTCATCTTTGGCATCATCACGCCGCCCACCACTCACATTGAAGGTCAAGCCAGTCCCGCTGAAGATCATGCCTTTGCCGTTGCTCATGGCCTCCGGTTGATGCACACGCTCTGTCAGCAGGTCAAGCAATTTCTTGGCTCCAACTCCTCCCAGGCTTACCACCACGGGGCTCATCATGCTCTCAAGGCTGCAACGTGGTTCCACGACATCGCGAAAGCCATTCTCGCGCCCATCATCAAAGGCTTGATAAGCAACGACGCCGCCACCTCGCTTTACTGCGACGTGGAGATGCTTATTCCCTCCGACAGCGCTACCTTGTTCCAAAATTCCTCCTTTGTTCTTGGTCTCACACGTGCCAAGAAGGCCATCGACTCGATCGTCGTCCCTGCCTTGCCTTCGGACCCAACGTCGATCGATCAAGTCGCTTCAGATCCATGGACCCAGGTCATTGATCAAGCTCGCGCTAGTCTCATGTCCTCGGCCATTGTTTCATTCAAGCTGGATGCCTGGGCTGCTGGTGAACTCATCGAGATCCACCACGAACTGAACGAAGCAGCAGCCTACAAGATCGTCATTTGGAAAGCCGTCTCCGATCTGAAATCAGAGCCCGACCGTGCCTTGTCTTTGGAGGTTGCCATCGCCCTGGCAAAGCAGTGGCACACTTCGCATGCCGTCGTGGTGGATTCGGCCTTGATCGCCTACGACCGCTTGGATCCAGAATCCAGGACCATGCTCTCCTTTGCCGTGCATCACTCCAGCCTCGGCCTTTTCTATCTCGACTCGCTCATTACATCGCTGGCCTCGGACGACCCTCAGCGATTGCAAGAGTGGCGTACCATTGACCCTGGCAACCTCTCGAGTGCACGTAGAATCGCTCAACTCTGCGCACATGCACGTCAAGATGCACTCGCCGGTCTCACTGTCACTGCCGACGAGGCAGAAAACGAATGTGCCCCCAGCCTCACCCACACTTTCCCCATGGGTCAGTGGTGTCATCCGTTCCCGGTCCTCTTGATCCAAGCTCAAGCTTGGGCGGGCCATTATCTCCTACGCCAAGCCGAGGAGCATCACGAACTCACCGACGATGGGCGCGACTGGATCCAGCTCGTCGATCACTGTCTTTTTTGCCTCGACATGATGCACGAATGCTTGGCGCCCTTTCCCGCGCACGCGCTCAATCAAATGCCATTACAAGGCTTGCTCGAGCGACGCGCTTACTTTGTCACATGAGTCCCTTCCTGTCTCTATCTGCTTTTGTTCTTACGGCTTTCATGGATCTGTATTCTAGTGTAGTGTACTGAAGGCTTTTTCGGAAAAGAATTGCAAGCAAACAAACGAAAAAAACTAGACATCACGGTTGTGCGGCTCAGGGAAGTCCCACGGCACCACCTGATCAAAGGTCCACGAGGCCAATTGAAGGGTGCGGCTGCCGATCGCATCCTTTGTCTTTTGCAGCGCACCTCGTGGTTTGTCGGGATCTGGGATCTGACCACGTCCCAGAGCCATTCCTACACGCGTTTTCAGGGGCATGTACGATGCCGGGTTACCCTGGATGCCTGTATATTCGATGTCCTGCAGCACTGGATTTCGGCAGCGACGCTGGAAAGTGTACTGAAGACAAGGCGCAAGCGCCGTCACCTTGCCTGTCTCTGGGTCGGTATACCAAGCTCCACATCCTGAGGTGTAGATTTTGGTTTCCATGCGCTGATGAATGTATCGCTGCTCCTTTTCTTCGGCGCTGCTAGAGGCGCTGACGGTGGCAGAGTGGTGGGCACGCGGCGAAAAGACGGGACGCAGTAACAATGTCATCATACGAACCGAAGCCTCGATCGACCAAATGGCCGAAAAGTGACCGGTGACCGAATTGGGTCCCCAGATAAGGAATAGGTTCGGGAAGCCAGAAACGAGCGTGCTGCGGTAAGCCTGAGGCACCCCACGCTCAGTCCAGTACTGCTCGAGGGATTTGCCGTCCGGACCAACGATTTCCATCTGGAGGATGTACTTGTCCGGGTTGAAACCCGTCGCAAGCACAATCACATCCGCCTCCACCTCGCGGCCCGATGCCAGAACGACAGTATTCTCCGTGATGCGCACGGCCTGGTCGGTGGTCAACTCGACGTTTTTCCTGCAGAGCGCTGGGATGTATCCGTTGTCAAAGACGCGGCGCTTGCACGCGACTTGTACCTGCGTCGGATCAGGCAGAAGCATGTCATGGTACTCTTTAGGAGCACATTCGCGAATGTAACGCTGGCATGTTTCCATATATCGCTTTCGAGAGCCTGCGCCGTAGCGTCGATCCGACTGAATAAAGTGCGACTCCAAGTACAGCGACAGGTTGAATCGTTCCAACTGCGCCCAGCCGGGCACGTATCGCTGCAGAGGTGCAAAGGGCTTGAAAATGTCCTTTGGGAAGGGCGAGACCCAGTGCTTAGAACGCACGATTTGCGTCAGCTGCGTCACTTTGGGTGCGATGGCGCCGACAATTTGTGTAGAACTGCAACCATTTCCAAGGATGACCACACGTTTGCCCACGATTTTCGCCGTCTTGTCCCATTCAGCAGAATGGAAGAGCTTTCCCTTGAAGTCAGAGGCACCCGGAAGGTCGCATTTCTTGGGAATGGACAAGGCACCCATGCAACTGACCAGCACACGAGCTGTTCCGGACCAAGAGGCTTTCTCACCACCGACACTTTTGGCTTCGACGTGCCACGTTCCACTGGGCGCATGGAAGACGGCGCGCGTTCCAACATATCCAAACAGGGTATTGTCGTGCAGGTTGTGTTTGTCGGCAACGCTGGTCAAGTAGTCTTTGATCTCGGTTTGCGGTGCATAGAAGGTCGACCAGGTGCGCTTTTGCTCGGTGCTAATCGAGTAAAGGCGAGTGGGCACATCGCAACCGCAACCTGGGTACTGGTTGGCATTCCACGTTCCGCCAAAGGCGAGTGCCTTTTCGATGATCAGAACGCGAGAGAGGCCCAGTTCGCTCTTGAGGCGGATTGCCGAAGTGATTCCAGAGACACCACCGCCGATAACGATGCTGATTGAGGCAATAGAAAGGGAACCATCAGCAAAGGCAAGAGAGGAGGGGCGTCGGAAAGGCGGACTGATTTCTACTCACGCGTCATAGTCATTTTGCGTTTCGTAGCTGATGACCTTCTCCATGATTGCAGGTGTTGCTTACGGGTTTATGCTGTAGTAGCTTAGAAGTAGCAAAGATAGCGAAGTGACTGTCTGGCTTTATAAGAGTAAAGAGGACGGGCTGTTTGAACTTGCGTTTCGAGCATCGCATAGCGGATTGCTGCCATGCTCAGCTGCCCTTTCTCATGTTCCTAATCGTGGGCTATGAACGAAGAGGTAGTGCCGTGTCGCTGATTAGAGCTTGCTTGATCTTGTCATCGACCCTTTCTAGATTCAGGCTGCGTCTCACGCGTTGCGATCAGGAAGGATCAAGCAGATCGACAGAGTGCGTCGAAAGAGCCGCGGGTCCATCAAAGTCCTGGACATGCTGAATCTTCTCACCCTGATCTGCAGAGGAATGTATACATCCACTCTCGTTGCGGATCCGTGGTGCTGGTCAGCGAGATTGTGTAAAAGATTCCTTACTCGCCGCTTTGGCCCAAAGGTGCTGTTTTAGCTCCATAGGAAGCGTAGTCCAAAGGACGCGGGTATACCATGAACACTCTCATTGTGGTAGCCGAGGTGTTTGCCCGCGCTAGAGCTGTCTCGCTTGGCGGCTTCCGCGGATCCTCACATTCCGCAAGATTTTCCCCACAAACCCTTTTGTGCGCTTTGTGACATTTCGTGACATTTTGCACGAGGCGCGTCCCGCGCGTCCCGAATTCTCGTTACCCCGTGGCTACATCGGATTAGAAACGCGCACACATGCACGCTGTCTCTCCATCCCTGCCTCTGCCCCTGAGCACCAAATATGGCACAGTTCTGGACAGTACCGTTATACGTACAACAGTACCAGCGCACAGCCAAAGACATCCCGAATCAAGCTCTTGAAGCCGGATGCGAAGCCAAACACGCTGACATTCTTGGAGCTGAACGCACCGGGGCCAAATGCATTGAAGCCGAACGCTATAAACACCCAGGCAAGGCCAGCATCCTTCACGTCGTCGTCTTCAGAAGTGCAATCTGAGCTTCATCTACTCCATCAGCAACAACATCATCGGCAACCACAGCAACATCATGGGCGGAGTTCACTGGTTCCTACGCGGCACAGCTGCGGCGCTCTTCACGACAATCAATGTCTTTGGCATGTCGATCATTTGGTTTTTCTTAGCTCTCACGCGCAAGAAAACATCCGCAGAGAGTCCGAATGCGCTGCAGATCTACTTGACTTATGTCGCGCGAGCCTTCCTATGGTGGCTAACCATCTTTGAAGCCCAGCCAGCGCCGTGCACTCGTACTCCGAGTCGTCTTCGTGATTCGTTGCTTCTGCGAGAGTTTACTTGGATTCAACCGGCGCCCATGGCCACCAAGACCAATGCAAAGGAGGCCTTCGACACGACGCACTTGCCTCTCGATCTCGAACAACACGAAGAGGAGCGCAAGACCGCCGCTTACTGGTTCAAAACACCAAAATCGCAAGCGGATGGGCCCAAGCCTCCGGTGATTCTGCATTTTCACGGTGGCGCCTACATCACCCTAGAAGCCTCAGACATCTTCATGGGGATCACTATGGCACGCATGATGGCCAAGTACGGTGAAGCTGACGTCTTGACGGTCAGCTACCGACTTGCACCCGGCTCCAAATACCCGACCCAGCTCTTTGAGGCTTATTCCTCTTGGCTACATCTTCGCTCTCTCGGCTACAGCTCGATCTGGCTAAGCGGTGATTCGGCGGGTGCCAACCTCGCGCTTACCCTCTGGCGTTACCTTTCCGTGCATCGAGGCCAAGAGGAGACGCAGGTCATCGCAGGCCTCACACTCCACTCACCCTGGCTCGACATGAAGGGTCACGAGACACAAGCTTTCAAGGAAAAGGAGAAGACGTGTGTGATCAACGCTAGATTTGTCTCCACCGGTCTGCGCAAGCTTCAACGCGGCGGTCTACCTGATGCCAACGATCCATGGCTCAGCCCCGCCTACTGGTCGGACCAATGTCTGACGCAGCTACCAAAGGTCTTTTGCTCCAACGGCAGTGCAGAGACGCTCTTGTATGAGGCAGAGCAATGGCTAGGAAGGGCTCGCAAACAAGGTGTAAAGGTCACCCACTATGTTGTGCCAGACCACCCGCACGACTTTTCGGCCATGTTCTGGTATTACCCATCTATCCGTCGTCTCTTCCATGCTCAGAAGGAATGGATGCGAGACTCGACCTCCGTGAGAATCAAGGCCGGCAATTGAGCATAGAAGGTGTCGGAGAAACATTAGATTTGCTGTCTGACCACGGCTCGCAGCTGACTATGAGGGCGAAAGTCGGTCGAGATCAGTCCGAGCACTGGCAAAACTAATGTAAACGTTGAAACCCATCATAACATTCATTCCTGTTACTCGCTCAAGGTCAAATGGAACGTTTAGTATATCGAAGAGGCAGACGAGATTGAAAACAAAGTTGGCAAATGCACTCTGTCAGTCGTGAATGGCAAGTGTGAATGCAATATGGAGTCGCAAAGGACTTTGAATCGAAGAAGAGGAGGATGAGCTGGACAGAGTTTTGAGAGGCGCATTTAATGGGTACGAGTGAAGAAGTACCAAAAAAAGAAGAATCAAACTACATCGAATGAAATCGGTGCCCGAAATTGTTTGGGAATGCTGGACTGATAATTTTAGTCCTCCTGCATGGCATCCAGATCGTCAAGCTGAGCAAGGTCCTCTCCCTCACCGAACTCTTTGTCAAAGTCGTCATAACCTTCCTCCTTTCCGCCCAGGTCCGAGTCCGAGTCGTCCTTATCAATGAGCTCTCCATTCGCATCGACCTTCAGTTGACCTCCCATCAGCTTCTTGAACGTTTCCCTCTCCTTGGCTTGCCTGCTCTCGATGTCGCTTAACTCCCACAGACTGACGCCGTTCTTACCTTCGGGATATGGTTGAGCCATCGACCTGATAAAGAGCTTCGATTCGACGATCGCCATGTCCGTCGAGAGATTGGAGTGCGTCTCCTTGATGTATTGTGCGATCCATTTCGGCAGCTTGTTCCTCTTGTCCGCTCGAGCAAACCGTTTGTCCGCAAACACCATCAACCCGTAATCTGTCTTACCACGCAGTACTCGCCCCACGCACTGAGCAGCGTGCCTCATAGCATCGAACGTCAAGAAGTCGTTCTCCCGAATCCTGAAGTTGTCTCTTAGGAACTCCAATCTGGCCTTGAGGATACGCGACTCGGTGTACTGGTAAGGAACACCGAACATGATTACGGCACGTCCGTAGTTGTGATCGAAATCGATGCCTTCCGAGACCTTTCCTCGAGCGACACTGAGGAGAATGGCTCCTCTGCCATTGTCGCATGCTCGTCGGTAGTTCTCCAATGCGATACTTGTTTCCGGTGCGTCCGGCGTCTCGATAAAAATAAGCTTGTATTTCCAGACTTCGTCCAAGATGCCCATGTCGTGCCATGCTGCAACGATGCTCTCCATGTAGAGATAGGAAGGGAAGAAAGCAACAATGCCATCGGGAACGCATTTGGCATACTCGATCAAGATGCTTCCGTAGTTGCGCACCACGGCGGGATCGTTTCGCACCTCGAAGCGGGAACTGATGGCCACCTGGTCGCTACCTCGTGTGATGACGAGCGGTAAGAAACACTGCCGTGTGAGGGTCATGGCGTAACTCTCCTGGACGATGGCGTCAAACTTGAGCATCTTGGGGTACATGTCGAGCGGGCTGATGGTTCCACTGGTGATAATAACGCTCGAGAAGCGCTCAAAGACAGGTGCGATGGCGAGACTTGCGTCCAGACAGGTGAAGTGGAAGATCGGATTGGGTACTGTTGCGTTCTCTGTCTCGAAGGGTTCCAAGATGAGCAAGAAACCCTTGTCGTAGGTCGCGACAAGCGTTGCGAACGAAGCCACTTTCTGTAATGCAGAGAACTCGTCAAGCCGTGTCAGCTCGAGTGTGCCAACGAGCATGCGGAGTCGTTCGGCGCAGAAACGTAGCGGCTTTCGTTCGATATAGGTGATGTCCTTGAGATGTTGCAGGAAGCTGGCGGGTGTTTCGGCGACAACGTGAAGAACGCGCATGCGTGTTTTGAGGTATTCGACGAAGCGTTTCAGAAAAGCAACAAAGTGTTCCGCTCTGCGAATATTACCTGGCACTGCCTCCTGTAACAAATCATCGGGTAGTACTGGATTTGCCATGAACGATTCCGCTTCTCTTTGCTCGCCTTGCTCTTGTAGGCCTTCAACCAACCGTGCGTATTCGTCTTGCAGCTTGCCTGCGTCTGTCCTTTTGATCTCATCGACTCGTTCGGAAAGCTGGTTGATACTTCGATACGCGCTATCGAGCATGGGCCGTGTGAGGTCGATCGACAGCGACTCGATGCAGACGTTGTCGATATTGTGCGCTTCGTCGAAGACAACGATGGCGTCCTTGCTCATCTCCTTACTGACCTGCTCTGCGACCTTGGGATCGAGCAGGTAGTGGAAACTGTAAATGATGATGTCTACGAATGGGATCATTCGTCGAATGGCAAAGTACGGACATACGCCCTTGTCGCGAGCGTACTCTTTCACCTCTTCCAATGTCCATACACCTTGCGGGATGAGTTGACCCGGCTCCATCTTTCCAAGCTCTTCGTGGAACTCGCACAGCTCTACACTGCCTGGATCTTGCCGACCCTTCTCGCAGGCCCAGCTACTTGTCATATCTCTGCACCGTGCATCGACGACCTTTCCCTTTCTCTCTCGACTGACATCTGGATGAATGCAAAGGTTCTTTCTTGAACTGAGACCCAGCGCCAAGATGTCTTCCATCTGCCCACCTGCTTTGCCTCTCCCCTTCATATCGACATTTTGTCCGCCTGGACCATTGGATCCCTCTGCCTCGTTCTTGACCACCTCGCTTTCCTCTCCGTCCGGAACGTTGTATCGTGCTCTGTACTCCATCAGTCTCTTCAGCTCGGCCAGCGCCTTTTCGATCTCGGGAACGGTACGCGAGCAGTAGATCAACTTGCGTTTGGCGGGGTGAAAGAGCTGGTAGCTGACGATGAGACTTAATAGCGAGACCGTCTTGCCGGTGCCGGAAGGCATTTCGAGCACGCAGTGTCCGTTGGCATCGAGCGTGCGCTTAAGATCGGTCATGTATGCATATTGTTCCGGATAGATCTTGGGGTATGGGAAGAGCACGGGGAGCTCATCGATGTAGAACTTCATTTTGCGACTGCAACGAAGGGTAGGCGGAAGCTGCCCGTCCAGCTCCTCGGATCCCTTTGGTGAAGGTATGGAAGAGCGTAGCCACAAGCCTACCCTGCTAGTGTTGACTAGCGTAACAGGAGAACGTGGTGGTGACGGATGTGGTGAAGCTGCTACGATGTAAGTAGTCAGGTCAAGACCCTTGAAATCACGCATGGCTGAGTAACTCAGCAGCTCCGGGATCCGATGGTCTGTATTCACTTGCGCGCATGTGGAGGATATCTGACAAGATCGGGCACAAAATATCGGCGATGCCTTTGCTTGTATCGGAGTTTCCGAAGGGTTGCGGCGTCTGAATCAATCACGCAGCCTCTAGCCGAACAGCTCGGCGCAAAGGCAGGTTCCGGAGGCAATGTCGGCAGCACATGGAGCTGTCAGGAAGCGCCGTGCGAGGCAAAGCCGTGTCTAGCGCGAAGCGCCGTTTTCTAGGATGCGGACTACAGTAGCTCTTGAAGTCAATTCGGGGTCAGTACAGCGGACGGTAGAGAGCGGCGATTGATATTCTGTTTCCTTTGAGCATGCCTCACCAGACGGCTTTCGAAAAAGTCTCGGGAGCGCAAAATTCCGCAAAGGAAAGAGGGGCGTTCGAGTTCGAATCGTAGACAATTTCGAACTTCACGCCCGATCTGGCACAGATGACACCGGCTTGAGGCTGGCTTTTCGGACACCAACGTCGTCAATCTTGACGTCCACGTATCACTGCTGACCACATCAGCCTGGTCGGTAGTACGCAATCGCTGTACACGTATCCACGAGCAACGCAACCCAGCCCAATGGAGGACATCAAAATGTTTGTGTTGTAGAATATCGATTCAATACGAATCTGCAAGCTCGAATACGCACGAGTGATCTACATAGAGCAGAGTCCACGTTGGCACGTTGTGGTCAGAGACTCAGGCTTGTCTAGCCAGGGGTTTTCCTGGCAGTCAGCAGGCACAAAGTGATACAAAGTCAAAGCAAGCTTGCAATCGGTAACGTCGCTCTTCTTTGTCTAACAAAAATTCTTTGACGAGCAAGGTCTTGAAGTCATCCTCGCACACCGTTTCTAATAACTGTCTCCAGACTGCTATTACAAAATTTTGGGGAATTTGGAAGATTTGGTCTCTCGCAGGGCAAGACTTTTTGTTGGCGTGTCGAAAGGAAGCACTTGTCCAGTGTGTGTTGGATGAGGCGCTGTTGAAAGTTCGAATTTGTTCATCGCGCCTGTTCTTCAAGGCGTCTCGACAGTGCTTGCAAGCGAGGCGAAAATCAGAGGCGGGCCACCAGAAGCCGAGAAGATCTTGTCCTACAGAAGCTTTGTTTTCTTCTTGAGGCTGCCACAAATCGTGTTGGAGCCGATGAGGTTTTCGCGGCTGGCAGTGGGTGATTGCCACTCCTACACAATGCCTTCCCTGTTGAACGCTGTTGGTTGTAACTAGATGCTGAGCACCGTGCCCGATACAGGAAGTCTGCTCAGTCTCTGCGTCTGCACCTGCAAAATTTTTTCCTTGATATACAGGAAGGCTGGTGAAGACCGTGCTCATCGTGTTTTACTCTTCCTTTCTCCTCATCATCATCCTTTCCCCCTTTCCGCCCCCCTTTGGCATTCATCACAGAGCTATCGCCAGCACTGTTCATCACCATCCTTTTAAAGAGCATCCTATCCGCTCTTTCCTTTCTTCTTTGAAGAATCAAAAAGTCGATCTTCCGACTGACTCCTTTCGTGTTTCTTATTTACCAAGTTTACACCACCGATCCTTTGTGATCACAACATCATAACCATGGCTCCCGCACCTACTGCTGCTGGTGTCCCCGCCAAGGTCCCCGCCAAGACCGTCGGTGGCGCTGCCGCTACCGCCGCCAAGGGCGGTGCTGCCGCTGAGAAGAAGGAGGCTCACTCCGAGGAGGACGCCCTCCTCTCCGGTGACAAGGATGCCGCTCAGGAGCTCACCAACCTTGTCAAGATCGAGGGCCCCGCCGCTCTTGCCAACCTCGGCATCGAGAACGTTATCCTCAAGGGTCTCAACGACAAGAAGAACGCCGCCGGCCGTGAGGGTGCTTGCACTCTTATCTCCAACCTCCTCGAGCAGGGTGTCGGCCACGAGGTCGAGCCCTTCCTCTTCGAGAAGGTCCTCACTCCCCTCGTCGAGGCTATGGGTGACAAGGAGAAGGCTGTCCAGAAGGCTTCCCTTGAGGCCCTCAAGGCTCTCGTCAAGACCATGACCCCTTGGGCCGCTCAGCAGATGCTCAAGGTCATCCTCGAGCAGGCTCGCACCGCCGGTAAGTGGCAGGTCAAGATTGGATGCATCACCCTCCTCGAGGAGATGGTCCACGCCTGCCCCGAGCGTCTCGCCGCCCTCATGCCCGAGATCATCCCTGTCATGTCCGAGGTCATCTGGGACACCAAGACCGATGTCCAGAAGGCTTCGCGTGCCTCGCTTACCAAGCTCTGTGTCCTCATCTCCAACAAGGATATCGAGCGTTTCATCCCCGCCCTCATCAGCTCGCTCATCAACCCCGTCGAGGAGGTCCCCAAGACCATCCAGCTCTTGTCCGCCACCACCTTCGTTCAGGAGGTCGACAGCGCCACCCTCGCCCTTATGGTGCCCCTTCTTTCGCGTGGTCTCAACGAGCGCCCCACCGCCACCAAGCGTAAGGTCGCCGTCATCATTGACAACATGACCAAGCTCGTCGACAACGAGCGCACTGTTCGTCCTTTCCTCGGCAAGCTCCTCCCCGGTTTGATCAAGATCGAGTCCACCCTTGCCGACCCCGAGGCCCGTGGTGTCGTTCAGCGTGCCATCAAGACCCTCCGTGAGGTTGGTAACGTTGAGGGTGACGGCTCCGACGCCCCTCCCCTTGTTGACATCAGCGAGAAGGACTCCCTCGAGCAGGTCAACAAGGCCCTCGGTGAGCAGGGTCTCCAGGCCCAGACCAACCTCGCCGCTTACCTTGCCACCCTCGTTGCCAACCTTGCCAACGCCCGTAACTTCGAGCTTACCGAGTGGGAGACCGTTCTCATCCCCTACCTCACCCTCATCAAGGGCTCCAAGCCCGAGCAGGCCAAGGCTGTCTCGAAGACTCTTCTTACCGCTCTTGCCAAGTCCACCGGTGACTCTGTCGAGATCTTCGACGACGAGGAGGAGGGAGAGGACCTTTGCAACTGTCAGTTCTCGCTCGCTTACGGTGCCAAGATCTTGCTTAACACCGCCACCCTCCGTCTTAAGCGTGGCCACAAGTACGGTCTTTGCGGTCGTAACGGTTCCGGAAAGTCGACCCTCATGCGCGCCATCACCAACGGCCAGGTCGAGGGTTTCCCTTCGCCCGAAGAGGTCCGCACCTGGTACGTCGAGCACGATCTCGACGGATCCGAGGGTGAGATCACTGTTCTCGAGTTCATCCTTGCCGATGAGCACCTCAGCATGACCCGCGAGGAGGCCGTCAAGACCCTCCACGAGGTCGGCTTCGACGATGCCCGTCAGAACTCGCCCATTGCCGGTCTCTCCGGTGGTTGGAAGATGAAGGTCGCCCTTGCCCGTGCTATCTTGTTCAAGGCCGACATTCTCCTCCTCGATGAGCCCACTAACCACTTGGACGTCGTTAACGTCAAGTGGATCACTGACTACCTTGTCAACACCGGCGCCACCGCCATCATTGTCTCGCACGACTCTGGCTTCTTGAACAACGTCTGCACTGACATTCTCCACCTCAACCGATTCAAGATCAAGAGGTATCCCGGTAACCTCGACGCTTTCGTCAAGCGTGTTCCCGAGGCCCGTGCCTACGCCGAGCTCAACACCGGCGAGGACTACGCCTTCAAGCTTCCCAACCCGCCTCTCCTCGACGGTGTCAAGACCAAGGAGAAGTCGCTCATCAAGATGAAGGACGTCGTCTTCCAGTACCCTAAGACCCCCGCTCCCCAGCTCAACGGTGTCTCCATCCAGCTCTCGCTCGCCTCGCGTGTCGCCATTCTCGGCCCTAACGGTTCGGGTAAGTCGACCCTCGTCAAGCTTGTTGTCGGTGACACTGAGCCCGGCTCTGGTGAGATGTGGAAGCACCCCAACTTGGTCATCGGTTACGTCGCCCAGCACGCTTTCCACCACATCGACCAGCACCTCGACAAGACCCCTCTGGACTACATGCTCTGGCGTTACCAGACCGGTGAAGATCTTGAGGAGCACCTCAAGTCGGAGAAGAAGGAGCTCACCGAAGAGGAGAAGGCCCTCCAGAAGCAGGGAGAGGTCTTCGTCATCGAGGGCGTCAAGCGTCTCTTCGACGAGATCGTCGCCCGTAAGAAGCTGAAGAACTCCTTCCAGTACGAAGTCTCGTTCAAGAACATGTCTTCCGCCGACAACCAATGGGTGCCCAGAGACGAATTGGTAAAGAGAGGCATGGAACGTCAAATTAATAAGTTCGACGCAAAGGAAGCTCAAAAGCTCGGTATGAACCGTCCTCTTGTTCGTAAGGAGATCGAGCAGCACTTCGAGGACTTCGGTCTCGAGCGTGAATTTACCTCGCACAACACCATGCGCGGTCTTTCTGGTGGTCAGAAGGTTAAGGTTGTACTCGCTGCCGCTACTTGGCGCCGACCTCACATCATCATCCTCGATGAGCCCACTAACTTCTTGGACCGCGAGTCTCTCGCTGCCCTCATCATGGCCATCGAGTCTTTCGAGGGTGGTGTCGCTATCATTACCCACTCCCGCGAGTTCTCTGAAGGTACTTGCAAGGAAATTTGGGCTATGGACGGAGGTCGTCTTCACGCCTCAGGCCATGACTGGGTTGAGACGAACGCCAAGGGAACCAAGATCGAAGTCAAGGAGGACGACGAGGACAAGTTTGATGCTTTGGGCAATAAGATCGCCGCTGTTAAGCGCGAGAAGAAGCAGACTAGCTCAGATGCCCGCAAAGCACGCAAAGCAAAGCTTCTCGCTAAGAAAAACGGTACTTACAACTCAGAGGATGAGTTGGACCTATAAAATTGCGATGATGGTTTCGTTGGGTTGATAGCGACGAGCATGTTATCGTGATCTTGTCGATCTTTTCGCTCTCGTGGTCGCGCCCGCCCTTCCAGATAGTGTAGTTTCTTCCCCCTTACTTTTGCATCGCTCTCCCCCAATCTGTTCCTATTCTCTTTGTTTTGTCGTTGCTCACTTTGAATGACGAAACCTTTTCCCCCCCTCCCTTGTTTGATGCGACCTCTCCTCTCGAGGTTACGGATTCTTGCGAACAGTCACTGAGAAGATGTTACAGAACGGACCCTATTGTGTGTGAGCTCGACCTTGTTCAGCTTTTCTGGTGCGAAGGAGGCCGGGCCTAATTGATCGAAGATTCTGGACCGGTAGAAAGCTGCAATAGCCCATCGTGGGCTTTCATCTGGCGAACCAGGGCCGGCGATAGGGTGTGTCCAATGACTGATCTTTGTATTGAACATCAACACGTCGTACGGTTGTAATGCTACCTGAACGCCGTAGCTTGGTAGATGGAGCATGCAAGCTCGACCAAAGTTGAACAAGAAAGAAGGGTCACGGTCTTCTTTATCAGTGTGTGAATCCTTGGTGAAGGTGGTGAAGATTGCAATCGATGTCCACCAGTGGAACAGGAGGTCGGACGGCTTTTCGTCAAAGACCTCCTCTATCCACCCTTTGTTAGCCATGCGGTCGTCCATCTCCTTCCGATAGGAAGGATGCAGCAGAGGCTTGAGCGGCAACACAAAGTCGTAACAATAGTTTCTGAACCATCCCAGTAGGGGAAGTCGATCATCACCTACGCGAGTATCCATCGAGAAGTTGAGACCGGCGCTACCCTGCCCGTGCCAGATCCCCAAGTTGAGCTTGGAGCGATGCTCCGTCGCTTTGGCGGTCCGCAGGGCTTCTTGTACCTTTTCGTATCCTTCCCTGGCAGCTTTGGCGGCCTCTTTCCTCTTTTTCTGCGAGCTTGGAGCGAGCCGCTGCAAGATGGGCTTCTCGTTGTCCAGCTGCGGGTCCATGAGAATAAGATTACCAGGCTCCTTCATCTTCTTGAGCTGTGCTGCGGTTGGCTTGCGGCTTGTTTGCACGTTGATCGTCGTTGGCACTTTGAGATTTTGCTGCTGTCGCCGTTCGGCGCTCTCACGCTCCGCTTTGCGAGCTTTGGACCTCTTTGTCAAACCTGGTCGTCGTGGCATGCTGGCAATGATATTGTCACAGTCAAGTATGTCTTGAAGGAATCGTATTGCAGTCGTGAAAAGCAATGGTGACAACGTGAGAGTGGAAGAGGCAAGGGTGGAAGATGGGATAGAGTTGGAAAGGGAGGGGTAGAAGCGTTAGACTAGTGGGGTCGGGGCGACGGCGAAGATGGCGTTCACAAAGATTGTCTTCACAAACATGGCTTTCGATTTGCAATTGCTTGGTGCTATACATTCGCAGCGGCTGTCTCTCCGAAATCGTCTTCACGAAGATGGTTTTCATGCAGGGTCTGTTAAGCGATAGTCTCACAAGTCCGGGTCCGGGGTAAGCTTCCACCGGCTTTCACTAAAGCTTCCGTGCGTCTCCGCTTAAGCTTCACTTAAGCTTCATTTAAGCTTCACTTAAGCTAGCGCTTAGGCTAAGCAGCGTGTGCTTAGCCGAAGCTGTCAATCAGTCACGTTAATACAATCTCTTGGTGTCTCGCTGTCCAGTATCGCAGTTTAATACGTGTGCCATTGCAGCGGCGGGGGGACCATTTTGTGCGACCCGGTATAAATTCACCCGACTTTGCCGATTTTGCTTTGCCAATTTTGCTTTGCCGATTTTGACGTGCCGGCACCTCCGCTCGCACAGCCTGGCTTCATGGCCAGCCTTATCATGAAAATCAGTCTTGCAGGGTCTCAATCTAGCTTGCTATGAGTATACAGTACGCTTCAAACTCGAGTATGAGTGCTTTATCTGGCTGAAAATAGTGCATTTTGATGGTATCGCAAGTGTATGAAAATGGCGTGCCTATAAGTCCCATTTTTTGGCCGATAAAGGCACGCCAGCCGCGACTGCTTCGTTCTCTTTGCACAGACCATTTTGAGCAAACCTAAGCTCATGAGTGTGCTTGAGCAATGGTACCATAGTATTTACAGCAGCTTTGAGCACGGTAACTGTCGCATGCAACGATCTCTGAGCCTCAGTATTGCTGCTACCCTAAGTCTGGCTGAGTCTGACGCGATTTCCTAAGTACAGGGTTTTTCTTTTTAAGAGAAAAATAAATTAAAAAAAAAATGGTCCGAGTCGCGGGCTCGCGACAGCTTCTTGAGGCGTCTGACGCGTAAATTGCGGGGATTTTTGCCTCGGTAATACAAATTTATGCAGAAAAACCCCGGAATCTCTGTTTCAGGAAGAAAGTCTGTCTTGGTTGCAGCTGTCATTTTTTTTGGTGTCCCGTCCCGAAAGTTTCTCAAACCCTCGTACAAGGACAACACTCAGCCAATCAAATGCACATGCAAGCCAAGTTTTGAGACTTCAACTGTGATTGTGACAGCGAATGGCAATGTGGCTTGAAGCTTTGCATCAGGAGTGAGGGCAGTGAGAAAAGCAATCGGCCTGGGATGAGTCTTGCCATTGCAAAGCTGAAAGACTCCGCAGCATACAAGCGCTGCATGCAAGTGGTGCATACAAGCGCCTCAGACAAGTAAAAAGACTGTGCATCTCCGCTCTGCAGGCAGATCCAACCGGCTAGCAGAAGGATCACACAGGCGAGTCGACTGAGCATTCTAACTCGTCTTTACTTTGACAGGCGCAATGTCTCAGCAAAGCAAGATCTGAACCGAGATGACCGCCGTTGAAAACGTTTTCTCCCCCTTCCCATGCTTCTCGGGCCCCTCTTGAGCTCTCTGTATGCTAATTGTTGATATAGGCAATGTAGTGCAATTCTTCTCAGTCGATGAAACCTCTGCATCGATGAAGTCTGTGATGCGTTTGTTGAGCAAGCCATTGTGGAAGCCTCCTCCTCCTGATACACCGAAGGGGGTGCGTTTAGCTATCTGTCTTGACACCATCCCCCGAAACACACACACACACACACACACACACACACACCACACACACACACACCACACACACACACATACACACACACACACACACATACACACACATACACACACATACACACACCACACACACATACACACACACACATCTTGTAATCGAATATGTCAAACATGTTCTTTGCTCAGATATCGTGTGAAAACGGCAAGCGATGCCATCAAAGCGACAGTGAGGACGAGGTCATTGCTCCAGGCCGCTTCCATCAAAAGATTCGTCTGACAAGGCACGAAGAGGCTCCCGCTGTTGACATCAAGGTCGAGGTGGATGAAGCTGCCGAGTCCCAGCTCCTTCACCAGGCTTGGAAGGAGTACAGGGAGAATGAGGGGCTGGTAGACCACTCTTACCAGTCGGACTCTACCCTTTCCGACCTTTCGGACGACGATGGCAACGCCCCTTCCGCTGCGCTCCGAGCCAGAATGGGTAACGCCACTCCCTGGGGACGCCGTGAGGAAGCCAACGGCGGCTGTACCCCCTTTCGGCCCAAGACATCTGCTCAAACGGAGCATCTCTCTGATCGGGTCAAGCGCTGGCTGGAAGGAGATGGTGTCAATGCCGATGAATGTACACAGGAACAGCTGAAAACCCTTCTTGCTCAGCAAGCTGCTGTACTCATCGTGCATGTGCCTGACTGGATGCAAGACAAAGACCTCGAGCGTCTTCCTGCTCCCTCTGAGGCAGTTTGGCACAAACTCACCGTGTCATTCCCGGGTGCCACTCGAGTCCCGGAAGAGGTTAGTGGTCTGCCTTCTGATACGGATCGCTTGTCTCCGGTTCCTCAAGTTGCTTCGACATCTTCGGCAGGGCAGTCTTTGGTTGGTACAGCACCTCAGCAAGCTGTGCAGATCATCGACTGCTTCAAACAATATCCTAATCGAGTCGAGTTGGTCTTCGATGACATGCATGGTGCTCGCCAAGTCATTCGCATGGATCTTCGTGTGGATCGATTGAAACTCGCCATTGCGAAGAGGATCAACCCGAGCCTAAGACTCGAGAAGACAACGCAGGTGGTACGAGACATCGCCGAGAGTTACTTGACAAGGCTTCTCACCCCGCGCATTCAGGCAGTCTTTCGTAGGAGGAACGCAGCTCTCTTCTTGCTTGAAGTTGTCCAAGATCATCGGGACTACTTCATCGACGGCCAAAGCTACGAGAGGATCCTTGAGCGAGTCCAAACTCTGGCTCAGCGCAAGGTTATTCTCATCAATTACGAGTCTGGAAACGACCGATTCAGAAGTAGCAGGCTTGGCTTCGAGTTTGGACTCCTTGTTCAGTCCGAGGTCACACACATGGAGCTGCCGTCCATCGAGGAAATCGAAGAGGAGTGCGATACTGCCTTTGACATTTCTGGCAATGTGGATGCGGAACAGAAGAGCTTGTTCCGCCGTAGGACCTCATTCCGCTATCTCTGCCTGTACGTCAGTCGAACCGTCGGCTGGGGTGACCAGAAGCAGCCAAGCAGGGCAGAGATGCAGGAAATCCATGCCGAGTTCACCGCAGGCAGAGACCTGGCAAAGACCACCTCCATCAAGAAAAAGGTCACATTCCGTCTGGATCGCGAGGTCGGAGGCACACTCTGCTCTAGTGTCTCGATGTCAAGCCTTGTCAAAAACATTCGTCAGCTTCACACAGGCATCCCAAACCCTCGTGCGGCTGCCATGTACTGGTTCCTTCGTGACGAAGTTGAAAGGCAGCCGTATCCCGACTATGATGCTCTTTGGGTCCAGGCTGTCAACCTTTACAACCTGCCAAGATTGGACGAGATTGTCGAACTCTTCAAGCAAGGTCGCTCTGTTCCTCTACTGCAGCTGAAAGACCACGTTCGAGGAAGGATCGCTCGCCACGGCTTTCCTCTGCCAGGTATTTCCTCCGAGTACATTACGCGTGGCGACAGCAACACCGGCTTCTGCAAGATGCTCTCGTTCCACACCACTTCTTTCCCACCAGTGGCCGAGCTAGGTCTGGATCATGGCAAGCTTGGTCCTTTGCAACCCGGAAAGATGGCCAACGGGTCTATGTGCTTGTTGCATGAGGCACAGCTGTTTACAAGGGTCTTTGTGGATCAGTTTTGGGCCGAGCGAATGATCAAGGGCTTCTCAGACAGACACACTGGTCACCATGTCAGTCAATCGGAGCTCTTGACGCTCTCAATGCAAGGGCAGGTCGGTCTCAAGTACGTCCCACTACTTGAGAAGGAGGCCACTGTGTTGCGAGAGGGTCTTGTCCACTATCTTGTTGGTGCTGCCCCTTCGCCGCTCCCCGAATATGAGGTTGAGCACCATCTGCTGTTCAGGCCAGCTCTCGAGCTAGACCTCACTCAATACCTGGACCCCTCCTACGTTCGCTTGAAGGATATGGAAAGCATCTTCCTGCAGCGCCTGCCTTCGGTGGACAAGTTCTTCAGTCTTCGTTACTCGCTCGAAGAAGGCTGGTATCAGCACGGCCCAAACAACATCCGGCTGACCACAGCAGCAAGTAATCGGGCAAAGCACTCATTCTGTACGCCGTACACGTCGGATCTGATGGAATACGCTCTATGCCTGCACCAAACGGCATTCAGAGTCATAGGCGACGAAGCTGTAGACAAAAGACTGCGTATCATTGATGACCAGCTGGACAAGGCCTACGCTAGCGGGGAGGCCATGGTGAGGTTTTGGAGTGGTCGCATGCATGAGCAGCCACATGCTGTCGAAACGCATGCCAAGCTGGTTCTCGATAAAGTCTTGCTGCAGCAATATCCTCCCTTGGCAGCAACAGCAATGACAGGCAACATTGGGCACGCATCTTCCAGCAATGACCACCATCGACGCACGGACAAAGGGAAGGGAAAAGAAAAGGCTCAAGAAGCCATGCCCGAAAGCGAGCTGGTAAGAGACGACGTTGCTGAAGAGGATGATGATATTTACATGCTGGAGGAGGACTGCATAGGGGACATCTATGAAGAGTCGGAACAGTTGGAGGAAGACAACGAGGGGGTAAGAAAGAGGAGAGACTTCTGCTCGCTCAACGGCTTTCAGGTCCCGCAGCACACTCTTCGAAGCCTGCGACCTCTCATCAAGGAGCTGGAGGATCGCTACCAATCGACCGTTCCAAAGGTCAAGGGCGTTCCAGAACCCTTTGGGCTTGATCTTGACCCGGATCTTGATCAGAAAGAAGTCCTCAAAGAGGTCTGGCGAGAGGCCACCAGGCTCGAGACCATGCGCAGAGAGAGCTGTGACCAGCGGAGACTCTATGTGCCACGCCAGCAGCCAGCCTTTGATGTCAGCCTTGACACACCTCTCAAGGGACTGAAACGCTTTTCGGTCAACAATAACAGTGTCTTCACGATGCTAGTTGTCTCGATTCAGTCGTATTTGCAGGGTCGGCTAAAGCGATGCCATGGTACGGGTCTTCGGATGCATAGCCCCACAGCCAAGCATTTGCATCCCGCCAATTACTCCCTCGCCCACTCTATCCATGGCTTACCAATGAGCCATGGGTTCTCCAACCCTGCCCCAACCTCGTTGTCCGAAGAGGAGTTCTCGCCTCTAGCACAGAACTTTGTCTTCGAGTCTCGATACTTCAACTATTGGAGGGGTGGTCAGCGGCGAACAATCGCATCGCTTGACCTCAACAAGCATTTTGGCATTGCGTTTGCAAGAAGGGTCGAGATTCCAGGTCTAGGTATAGAGGAAGCAGATCTGGCAAAGATCGAGAAGCTGGAGGTCGAGTGGAGGAAGGACATGGATCAGGGTATACACATCAATGTCTACAATCACACGGAGCAAGCATTGTTCCACCATCTCGCACAGAGTTAAGTTATCGGAATGTATATAGTCTCTGGAATTGCATTGGTTTTGTCTCTTTGATCATTTCGAGTGTACAAAAGCACAGTAGAAGCACTTTGTGAGCACGAGCATTGGACAAAAGAGGGTTACCGAAGTCACGTCAGGTTAAGGATAAGCTCATGTCGACATAGAAACTTCCAATTGCGGAACAAGCAAAGATCGAATTACAAAGTATGCTCAGCATAGCCAAAGCACAATAGAGGCAAGATAGAGAGCGACAGCGCAATGTGAGCAAAGCACGTTAGGCTAGCGCTGAGGCTCCAAGCATCCAACGAGCCTAAGTGCTAGCCTAGGCGCTAACATAGGCGCTAACATAGGCGCTAGCCTAGCACTAGCCTAGCGCTAGCCTCGGCGATAGCTCTCTAGGCTAGTACTAGCTTAGCACTACCTGAAGCTTAACTTAAGCTTCGGCTAGCCCTTGTCGTGTGTGCCTTCGGCGTGAAAGCCATCTTCGGCAGAACCGCTCTGCCACGAGCGCTGCCGCCGAAATCATCTTCGGCAGAATCCGTTTCGGCACGGACACAGCCGGCGGAGTCATTCTGTCGGATTTCATCTTCAGGAAGCCTCCCCCGGAGACGTCACTCCAGAATCGTTCTGTCGAAGATCTCCTTCAGAGCGATTCTGCTGCAGAAGATCTCGTCAGAGCGCCTCTGCCAATGACAAGACCTGCAGAGCGCCTCTGCCGAACATGATCTTCCCGAGTGCCTCTGCCGAAGATGATTCCTGTGCACAAACCATTTTCGCTACCAGCCTGACCGTATTGAACCATTTGATTGTTTTCGCTGCTACTTGAATGACACGTTGTGTGTGTCGACAGAGGCTACTTGTGCCTCTTCGCTTCGGTCACGAATCTTCCTCATGGTCGGACCAATCTTTAAACCCAAAGATGCAACCGTGCCTTGGTCGGATGACCATTCTTTACATGCTTTCTCACTACAAACACAAAAAAAGGAGAGTTCAGCATGTGCCATGCAATTGAAATCCATCACAGACGGTCAAAACGGGGAGGACAGACCTTGATATCGATTGTGACACCCCGACACAGAGGTAATTTCGAGCTCAGATTTATGCCGAGATGTCTCGGCTATCAAAATTTCCGAAGGCCAGCTGGTGCGGAGGCACCAGATTTCTCGTGGGCAAGAATTTCTAACCGCCTTGGAATCTTTTCGAGACAGGATCGCGCGATTTTTTTGAGTATTGTGGAGTGAAGGTGTAACATTTTCGTCAGGCAAAAAAAAACCCCAGCTGTCGGCAAGCCCATATGGCTGGCCACGCCACGGACATGGATGGCAAAAAAAAAAAAAAAAAAAAAAAAAAAAAAAAAAAATTTAAAAAAAAAA